>CM047987.1:1154521-1166342 GCA_026261665.1 Melanotaenia duboulayi | reverse complement strand
TAGAGATGATTTAGAACAACATATAGACGGTGCTGCATTTACTGACCCTTGGACTTCTGATCTTTATCCAAGAGAAGGTCCGATAACAGTAAATATTTGTAGCATCTGCTCGTTCTGGTGACACGATGCAGTAAAAACAGGCAGATTTCAGGCATAGACGCGAATTGTGATTAATTTGTAAGCTGTGATTAATCTGATTAAAGGTTTTAATCATTTGACAACTTAATATATTTCCACCTTTACAATTCCTTCTCCTCACATCTGGAAAGCAGCAGGCCAAAATATATGTTCCTGCCTCATTTCTATAAACACACCACTCAGCTTGTCCATTTCTCCCACAATTTCACAATAAAAGACTTTTCCCCCTCAAAATAAACACATAAATTAAACTGCTGTTCTTCAAGCTTTTATTTATTTAAAATAAGCTCTTTGTACCTTCTTTTAAACTGGTAGATGTTTTTAATTTATTTCTTTATTAAGCTCCTGCATCCTTTCGCGCCTGATACTGAAACACACACTTTTTAAAGCGTGTGTGTGTTTAACTTCCGTCTCAGATTAAACCCTCTTCTGTCTCTGAAAACAGATTTATTTATTTAGAGCTAAATTATTTATTGTTAGTGCTGTTTTAAACTGAATCTAATCTCAACGTATTTATAACTAAGACAGTTTATTGAAGCTTAAACTAAAATATTTATATTTGTTCTCATCTGGGACACCACCAAGACCTAGCCTGACGGGTCCAGGTTCAACCCCGTTCCCGTTACCATGGTGATCTGTTCATCACTTGAGTAAATATAAAAGAACAAACACCTTTATGGGACCAACATATTAATCTTGGTCACTAATGTGTGTATATGTCACCGTCTCTGGGAATTTAAAGCGTCAGACTGTTGAATGTGGACTCTGCCTGGACTTGGTCCAGTTTCTGTTGAAGACGGCGGAACCACAGAGCAGTCCCACCTGTCAGAGCATCATCAGCTACAACACAGAGGGGGAGGACATGTTTACAATTTTAGGTTCATGTCAGTCAAACTGCCAGGTACCTAAAGCACCCATGCTGTTGCCATGGTTACCAGAGGAAGCTTTATGAAAGCATGTATGAACTGCTTTGATGTGACAGGTGTTTTATTTATGGTGATGTGAACGGACAGTCATTTCATCACATTATTCCAGTAAACCTGAAAAGTTGTGGTTCTATAAAACCCGAATTGTTTTCTTTTTGTGCTGTTCCTTTAAATACCTGACAAAGCAGCACGCGCTTTGTAAAAGATAAAAGCTTCCAGAAGTCACACATTTGTAGCCACAGTAGCATTAGCATCTCACTCAGCATCGCTGCTAGCATCGGCGTTAGCTTCCTACCTGCTCCACGGTTGCCGGGTCCATGGACTGCAGCCGGGCGGCGTTCTCGTACTCGTCCTCGCTGTTGTTCCCTGCTCCCTCCTCTGTGTCCTGGCTGGAGCCCACACCTCCCGGTCCGGTCACCCCGGGTTGGCCACCCCCGGCCAGAGCAGCCACCACCCCGCCGGAGCAGGTGCCTGCCTGCCGCCGCCTCTTGCTCAGCCCAGGCCCAGAGCAGCAACTTCCCAAGCCTCCGCCGCATCCCACAACCCCGGCCGAGACGACGAGCTCTCCGCGGGACCCAGCGACCATTCCGCCCGTGCTGTCCCGACCGTCGCCCGGTCCTACCGGGGACACGGAGCCGACGGGCGGCGGAGAGGCCTGCTGCGGCCGGGAACTCGCCTCGATGCTCCGCCTGTCGTCCCTGGCGGAGGGCGGAGCGGTCTGGTAGGACCATGGCGGAGGCGAAGCCCTGGGTCGGGCTCCCGTTCGTCCTGCATGGGGATGCGGGTGCTGATGAGGATCGGAGCCGCTTCGACGGTCGCTGTCATCGGCGTGGTCCGAGACACCGACACCAGAGCTGGGCTTCTTCTTCGGGAGAATCGTCATGGTGGTGTGTGTGTGTGAAGGGAGCAGGGAGGGGGTCAGAGGGTGACAAGTCCTCCCGTTCTGGATCAAAAGAGTCGGTCAGTTCGCCCTCTGGCCCGGCCGTTCGCTTCAAATCACCGAGATAAGGCTCTTAACGAGGTGAAACAGAAGAAAGAAGCGACGAGTCGGCTTCTGTTCGACGGTTCAGTTGAACAAAAACAAAAAGCGTCTCCCGTCTTCCCGTTCTCCAAAACATCAACACAGCCTGACGCGGCGTGGTGACGTCACTTCCTGGTTGCGACGGCAGTTTTACGTCAGGCCGTTAATCAAACCGTCCACATACAAAAAGCTATTTTAATAAAAACGTATGACTTTTATTGATCCAATCATTAACTACATTTATTATTCATATTGATGTAAACGCACATAATCATTATAGTTATTTTCTTAATAAAATTAAATGATATAATAATGAATTATGAAAAGTACTTTATTAATCCCAAAAGGAATGTTGTTGCAGAGGTTTTGATTATTTATTTTGAGGGAGGGGGGGGGGTATTATTTACTAAAAGTACTAAATCATTTTATGCATTGAAATAAATTCCTATTGTAAACAGCTCCTGGCAGACCTGAAGAAGCCTCTGTCTGAACGTGCTGTTGTATCCATAGTGTGTCGTGCGAGGATGCGAAAAATTGCCCATGTTCAGCAGTTTGTGCAGCATCTTCTTTGGACAATCAGCTCCAGGAGCCACAGATCAATCCCTGTTCAACAAGTGGTTTAACAGCTGATAAAATTTCTTTAAAAAGATCAAATTTACATAAACAAATGCTCCGTACTTGATTCCTTATTTAAAAGCAACATCTCCTTCCCAGTTACTTTATCTGGAACAATGAGAAATGGTTTGCAAGTAGGAATGAGTAACTAACCCTCAACAAGGTGATATGTTTGGTATAACTATAGCACGCTGATGATGATTATAACAATTAAATTAATTTTTAAATTTAGCTTTTAATTTTTTCATTTTAATTTTTAAATTCTAACCCCTTAAGAGCTTTTATTCTCCGATAAAGCAGGAGCTTTTTCTTTTCCACATGCAGACGAGTTCATTAAAAACCAGAAACCAAGCTGAGAGGTGACAAAGTGTTTATATAAGCATCCTGTCTCACACACACACACACACACACTTACACACACACACTTCCTTTAGTTACAGCTGGTGCTCAGTGTTGAATAAATAATAACAATAGGATTAATAATTCCTCAACTAAAGAGACAGACTTTGTACAAAATACCCTGCATATTACTATGGAGTCTCTGTGTGCCGGGTCTCTGTTTCTGCCAGCAGGGGGCACTGTCGCCACTTTTACAGCTGAGTCCACTGAGGTCTTCCTCAGCAGATGAAGAAAAAAATCAACTCAGAAAGAAGAAACTGTTGTAAATTCTTCGTTCAGTCCAGATGTTCAAAACTGGATTATTTCAGTTTTCAGTCCACATGTGGACCAAGTGGATCTGAAGATCTGTTTCCACCACAGGAACCAGGACCGGAGCTGATCCAGTTGTTCAGGGGAGCGGGAAGAGCCAGATGTTCAGGGTTAGGATAAATGCTGTGACACACTCCCAGAAAAATTTTTTCTTGCTCTCGAGGCTGCGAGAACAAAATGGCGTCATTCTGCTCTCGCGGACGTGAACGGGGGCGGTTCTCGACGCATCAGCAAGGCAGAACTTTCTTCTCGTGGGGCTCCAAGAAGTATTCTGTGTGATTTAAAGACACAGACACCGCCGCGCACACAGCTGCCCTCCCACGATCAAGTTTCTCTGTCAGCTGTTCATTGCCCCGCCCCGCAGTAAGCCCCGCCCCGCAGTAAGCCCCGCCCCATCGCAGACGAAGCTTCTCAGAGATGAATGATCGGAACAATATCAACTTTTTTCTTGTTCTTGCGGCCTCGAGGTCACAAACAAAGTTCTCGCTTCCCGTGGAGCTTCAGTCCTCAACTAGTCTCTGAACATCAGCGGTTTTAGACCATCGGGATGAGAATTACAGATTAATTAATAAATTTAAATAAATAAAAATCTATAAAATCAATTTATGATTTACTTTCCTTTCGGGTCATATGGAGACAAAAATCCCCTTTAAAACCACAGTTTTTAATCTCTTGACCATAAGAAAATATAATCCTGCATCCTCTAATATCAGAGTTTAATTTTACAGAAAAATAGTCAAAATCTTTTCTATTCATCATGACATGGTGCCATTTTCCCGTTACAGACCTCTGCTCGAAGCACCTGCCGTCTTTCATATGAAAATCATTCTAAATACACTAATAATTATAATTTATCATTTATAATAATAATAATTATTAATAATAATAATAATTCTACTTCCTCTTGCTCTGAAACAGTTTTTACCACAATCAATGCTCAAAGTGACCACTGGAAAAATATTATTCTGTAATTATTTGTTTTTGGGAGTTTTTGGGAGGGGACATTTCTGTCCTCTGATGACCCAAACGTGTGGTAAATGTCCCGCCGTGGCCTGATGGGCTTTGAAGAAAGTTAAACTTTAAAATGGCCAACGGTTGACCAACAAGGGTGAAACCCACCGGCTTCTTCATTAACTGGAAAGCATTCCATCAGTTCGTGGTTCCGCCTGTTCTAACAGAACCGGCTCTTTCTTTTGAACGAAACTTTATTGAGTGATGTGCGGTTGACGTAACGGACATGCTCAGTAAGGACCGTTTCTACCTGACAGTCGCACGATGTTTTCATGCTTGCGGATCAGAACAACAATCGGGAAAACCCTGAACAGAATCGTAATGTTTACGTGAAGCATTTTTATTCCAATCAGGATTTAATCTGAATACGTGTGTCCATGGAAACGTGTAAACAAGTGCACATAGCTAGTGGCTTATGGATCACTACATCGGTTCTTCTAATCATTCAAATATTCCACTAACGTCATTTCTTATTATAATGATGAGTTTAATCGGGATATGAAGGGCATGAGAAGACCTCCAGAACATATCAGGAGGTCCCGGTTCCAGACCTTCAGTCTCAGGACCTTTGGTGGACATCTTTGGGCAACAGTATGTCGGCATCTATCCATCTAAGATCAGAATGATCAGACTCCAGAACCTGAAACTGAACGTTCAGCATCTGTTTCCATGGTGAGCTAACAGACTCAACGTGGTTTCCTCAGTCCTCCATCCTGTTCTGATCCAGTTCAGAATCTCAGTCCAAACAAACAAAACCAAACCCCAGAGATGTTTGTTTGTGGGTGGAGGAAAACCTGGAAAAGTTTAATCTGATATAAGAGCTAGAACCACAGCACTCATCCCATCGCTTCAGCTCTGATTCGGTTCTGGAAATATAAACCGGAGAATTTCAGCTGATGACAACAGCTGCTCGCAGCCCAGGAAGAACCAGAACCAGAACAAAGATTCCCAGTTCTGAGACTCAGAGCCCTCTGAAGCAGAAACAGAGACAAGTCCTCCATCAGCTCATCCAGAGCAGATCTATAGAAAGTTCCATTCAAAAAGCCCCGAAGATCCTTCGAGCTGTTGTTGCTGAACATTTTGGTTGACGGACTATTGAGGGAACTTTGGGTCGAGGTTCTGAAAGATGAAACCTGCAAACTGTGGAGTCCAAACTCTAAACCGAAGGAGGATCCACCATCAGCCAGACCACCCCTGAATCCTTCACCACTTCTTTTAGACCAAATTTAGAAGAAAAATGACGATGAAAAAAAATCTGAAACTGTCAATCAAAAACAAGACAACCAATCACATTACACCACACCGGTCACATGACACGGATTCAGCATCCAGCATCAGCAGAATGTGAATAAAGATGGAGAAGAAGGGTGGTATCTGCTCCACCCTTCATGCTGCAGCAGGAACAGAATAAAACAACCAAGAACACGAGGAAATATTTGTTTACTTTGAGGAGAAAAATCTGTAAAACGAAACATCCGCCTCCGTTGATGATAAACTCCTGACGTAGTTTCAGACTCCACAGTTTGCAGGTCGTGATAAAGGTGGAGAACAAAGGCATGCAGGAGCACCACCTCCACCTGCTCACACACCGCTGATGCAGAACAGGTGGAGAACATCAGAACAGATGGAGAACAGGCAGAGATCAGACAGGTGGAGAACAGGTGGAGATCAGACAGGTGCCATTCATGCTGCTGATGAGGACGGCGTGTGGAGACCATGAGGATGTTTCAGGAAGTTAAAGGTCTCGTATTCTGACAGGGTGGATGGAGAATCAGCTGTGAGGCATTCAGGGACAGTCAGGAGAAAGGAGGTTGCTGACATCCTGATAAAACTGCTCACTGGCATAAAAGCTGTCTCCGTGGTCCTCAGTATACGTCCACCAGAGCTGCTGGTTTCCAGTTAGAACTTCTTCTACTACTGAAGCAACCAGCAGTGCAGCGTCTAGCGCCCCCTCTGGTGACCCCACACAGCCCAGTTTATTCACTGCTGACCAGTTCATATAACCAGTTGTGTTTCTTTGTGTAGCTTTTCTGGAGATCAGATTTGCTTTTTCAAAGCGTTCGACATTCGTTTAAAAAACCTCAGTTTTTCTGAAATTACAGATATTTCCAGGTTGTAGATTATGATCCAGGACGTCCACCATGATCAGTACCTGCAAGACCAGAAGCGGCTTCAGAACTACAGAATCAGATCCTTCATTCAAACAGGGGCTCTGTTTGTTTGTTAGGATGACAGGAACAGATGGAGGTTCAGGTGCTGATACAGAAGCAGAAATCAGATGCCCCCACTGTCAAATACTGCTGTCTGAGTTTCTGTGAACAGGTTTATGACCAGAAGATAAGACCTTTAAATTCCTCAGAGAACATTTACAGGAAGTTTTTTTCCACATGCCGCCTGTGCTGACTGTTCGTGCTGCATTCGTGTTCATCACATGAACTAAGTTACAATAATCTGGTTTAACAGTGCGTTTCCTGTCAGAGAGACAGAGGCGAGGACATCCAGAAAAGTCTCCTGTGGCACTGCTGGAGGAACCGTCCCAGTTAAACCTGCAAACAGAACAATAAAAGGCCCCTGAACCACAGTTTGTCAAACATCATTCTCCAGCTGCAACTGCTTTTCATGTTTAAGCCCAAAATCTTTTCTCTGATTTCCTCCTCATGTTTCCCCACATCCTCGACATCAAGGAGATGAGGAACCAGGAAGTTCCCATCAGCATCTTCACCACATCATCCAACTACGTAGAAGAACACACCTCCAAATAAAGACTGCGCTTTTCAAGAATACTGGGATCAGCCAGCAGGAGTCGGAATGCTGGGATCAGTCAGCAGGAGTCGGAATGCTGAGATCAGTCAGCAGGAGTCGGAATGCTGAGATCAGTCAGCAGGAGTCGGAATGCTGAGATCAGTCAGCAGGAGTCGGAATGCTGAGATCAGTCAGCAGGAGTCGGAATGCTGAGATCAGTCAGCAGGAGTCGGAATGCTGAGATCAGTCAGCAGGAGTCGGAATGCTGAGATCAGTCAGCAGGAGTCGGAATGCTGAGATCAGTCAGCAGGAGTCGGAATGCTGAGATCAGTCAGCAGGAGTCGGAATGCTGAGATCAGTCAGCAGGAGTCGGAATGCTGAGATCAGTCAGCAGGAGTCGGAATGCTGAGATCAGTCAGCAGGAGTCGGAATGCTGAGATCAGTCAGCAGGAGTCGGAATGCTGAGATCAGTCAGCAGGAGTCGGAATGCTGAGATCAGTCAGCAGGAGTCGGAATGCTGAGATCAGTCAGCAGGAGTCGGAATGCTGAGATCAGTCAGCAGGAGTCGGAATGCTGAGATCAGTCAGCAGGAGTCGGAATGCTGAGATCAGTCAGCAGGAGTCGGAATGCTGAGATCAGTCAGCAGGAGTCGGAATGCTGAGATCAGTCAGCAGGAGTCGGAATGCTGAGATCAGTCAGCAGGAGTCGGAATGCTGAGATCAGTCAGCAGGAGTCGGAATGCTGAGATCAGTCAGCAGGAGTCGGAATGCTGAGATCAGTCAGCAGGAGTCGGAATGCTGAGATCAGTCAGCAGGAGTCGGAATGCTGAGATCAGTCAGCAGGAGTCGGAATGCTGAGATCAGTCAGCAGGAGTCGGAATGCTGAGATCAGTCAGCAGGAGTCGGAATGCTGAGATCAGTCAGCAGGAGTCGGAATGCTGAGATCAGTCAGCAGGAGTCGGAATGCTGAGATCAGTCAGCAGGAGTCGGAATGCTGAGATCAGTCAGCAGGAGTCGGAATGCTGAGATCAGTCAGCAGGAGTCGGAATGCTGAGATCAGTCAGCAGGAGTCGGAATGCTGAGATCAGTCAGCAGGAGTCGGAATGCTGAGATCAGTCAGCAGGAGTCGGAATGCTGAGATCAGTCAGCAGGAGTCGGAATGCTGAGATCAGTCAGCAGGAGTCGGAATGCTGAGATCAGTCAGCAGGAGTCGGAATGCTGAGATCAGTCAGCAGGAGTCGGAATGCTGAGATCAGTCAGCAGGAGTCGGAATGCTGAGATCAGTCAGCAGGAGTCGGAATGCTGAGATCAGTCAGCAGGAGTCGGAATGCTGAGATCAGTCAGCAGGAGTCGGAATGCTGAGATCAGTCAGCAGGAGTCGGAATGCTGAGATCAGTCAGCAGGAGTCGGAATGCTGAGATCAGTCAGCAGGAGTCGGAATGCTGAGATCAGTCAGCAGGAGTCGGAATGCTGAGATCAGTCAGCAGGAGTCGGAATGCTGAGATCAGTCAGCAGGAGTCGGAATGCTGAGATCAGTCAGCAGGAGTCGGAATGCTGAGATCAGTCAGCAGGAGTCGGAATGCTGAGATCAGTCAGCAGGAGTCGGAATGCTGAGATCAGTCAGCAGGAGTCGGAATGCTGAGATCAGTCAGCAGGAGTCGGAATGCTGAGATCAGTCAGCAGGAGTCGGAATGCTGAGATCAGTCAGCAGGAGTCGGAATGCTGAGATCAGTCAGCAGGAGTCGGAATGCTGAGATCAGTCAGCAGGAGTCGGAATGCTGAGATCAGTCAGCAGGAGTCGGAATGCTGAGATCAGTCAGCAGGAGTCGGAATGCTGAGATCAGTCAGCAGGAGTCGGAATGCTGAGATCAGTCAGCAGGAGTCGGAATGCTGAGATCAGTCAGCAGGAGTCGGAATGCTGAGATCAGTCAGCAGGAGTCGGAATGCTGAGATCAGTCAGCAGGAGTCGGAATGCTGAGATCAGTCAGCAGGAGTCGGAATGCTGAGATCAGTCAGCAGGAGTCGGAATGCTGAGATCAGTCAGCAGGAGTCGGAATGCTGAGATCAGTCAGCAGGAGTCGGAATGCTGAGATCAGTCAGCAGGAGTCGGAATGCTGAGATCAGTCAGCAGGAGTCGGAATGCTGAGATCAGTCAGCAGGAGTCGGAATGCTGAGATCAGTCAGCAGGAGTCGGAATGCTGAGATCAGTCAGCAGGAGTCGGAATGCTGAGATCAGTCAGCAGGAGTCGGAATGCTGAGATCAGTCAGCAGGAGTCGGAATGCTGAGATCAGTCAGCAGGAGTCGGAATGCTGAGATCAGTCAGCAGGAGTCGGAATGCTGAGATCAGTCAGCAGGAGTCGGAATGCTGAGATCAGTCAGCAGGAGTCGGAATGCTGAGATCAGTCAGCAGGAGTCGGAATGCTGAGATCAGTCAGCAGGAGTCGGAATGCTGAGATCAGTCAGCAGGAGTCGGAATGCTGAGATCAGTCAGCAGGAGTCGGAATGCTGAGATCAGTCAGCAGGAGTCGGAATGCTGAGATCAGTCAGCAGGAGTCGGAATGCTGAGATCAGTCAGCAGGAGTCGGAATGCTGAGATCAGTCAGCAGGAGTCGGAATGCTGAGATCAGTCAGCAGGAGTCGGAATGCTGAGATCAGTCAGCAGGAGTCGGAATGCTGAGATCAGTCAGCAGGAGTCGGAATGCTGAGATCAGTCAGCAGGAGTCGGAATGCTGAGATCAGTCAGCAGGAGTCGGAATGCTGAGATCAGTCAGCAGGAGTCGGAATGCTGAGATCAGTCAGCAGGAGTCGGAATGCTGAGATCAGTCAGCAGGAGTCGGAATGCTGAGATCAGTCAGCAGGAGTCGGAATGCTGAGATCAGTCAGCAGGAGTCGGAATGCTGAGATCAGTCAGCAGGAGTCGGAATGCTGAGATCAGTCAGCAGGAGTCGGAATGCTGAGATCAGTCAGCAGGAGTCGGAATGCTGAGATCAGTCAGCAGGAGTCGGAATGCTGAGATCAGTCAGCAGGAGTCGGAATGCTGAGATCAGTCAGCAGGAGTCGGAATGCTGAGATCAGTCAGCAGGAGTCGGAATGCTGAGATCAGTCAGCAGGAGTCGGAATGCTGAGATCAGTCAGCAGGAGTCGGAATGCTGAGATCAGTCAGCAGGAGTCGGAATGCTGAGATCAGTCAGCAGGAGTCGGAATGCTGAGATCAGTCAGCAGGAGTCGGAATGCTGAGATCAGTCAGCAGGAGTCGGAATGCTGAGATCAGTCAGCAGGAGTCGGAATGCTGAGATCAGTCAGCAGGAGTCGGAATGCTGAGATCAGTCAGCAGGAGTCGGAATGCTGAGATCAGTCAGCAGGAGTCGGAATGCTGAGATCAGTCAGCAGGAGTCGGAATGCTGAGATCAGTCAGCAGGAGTCGGAATGCTGAGATCAGTCAGCAGGAGTCGGAATGCTGAGATCAGTCAGCAGGAGTCGGAATGCTGAGATCAGTCAGCAGGAGTCGGAATGCTGAGATCAGTCAGCAGGAGTCGGAATGCTGAGATCAGTCAGCAGGAGTCGGAATGCTGAGATCAGTCAGCAGGAGTCGGAATGCTGAGATCAGTCAGCAGGAGTCGGAATGCTGAGATCAGTCAGCAGGAGTCGGAATGCTGAGATCAGTCAGCAGGAGTCGGAATGCTGAGATCAGTCAGCAGGAGTCGGAATGTTGAGATCAGTCAGCAGGAGAGATCAGTCAGCAGGAGTCGGAATGTTGAGATCAGTCAGCAGGAGAGGTCAGTCAGCAGGAGTCGGAATGTTGAAAACATGGTCTGGTTGGGCTGCGATGATGATAATGATGATGATGATGAGATCAGTGATTTTGTGGCTCAAACACAAAAATAATCTGGTCCTCCAGCTGATTGGTTGAGGGTGGTCAGCCCCTCCTCCACCTGTCAGAAGTGTTCATTTTACCCTTACTGGGTCACATGACCCACTTTTTTGGTATCTTTTCATCCGTCCCTTACCTCTGCCATCCTCTTCAGTACCAGTCCAACCATCCCCCCTTCCAGTTACCACATATATGTCTTGGTGGTGTTGATTTGATTCCCCACAGCCTCTTCACCCCCTCTCCTTCCTTCCTCCCTGCCCTCCTCCTCCTCCTTGTCGTCCTTATCCTTCTCGGCCTCGCTATCCCACAGCGTGATGAGCGGCGGGTACAGCTCGTTCAGAGGGATGGACGTGGCATGTTGCATGTAATTCTTCAGCGAGTGTCCGCAGGACTTGTGTTGCTGCATGCGGCGGCCCATGTACACCACCAGCAGCGCCATGATGGACAGAGCAAACATGGAGCCCATGACGGCCGCCAGCGCCACACTGCTGTGCCGGGACGCCACCAGTTCCACTGAAAAACCCGCCTCCTTAGTGGTGACGTTCAGGCAGGAAGTCTGGACAGGAACAGAAGGGAGGGCGGAGGAGGAGGGGGAGATGAGGGAGGAGGTGGAGCTAGAAGGGGGGGCGGGGGAGGAGGAGACTGACAGGCAGACGTGGTAGTCTGTGGCAGGAAGGAGGTGGGTCAGATTGTACTCCTGAACATCAGCTGGAACCTGCAGAGAGTAGAGAGCCAATCAGACGGATTACACTCTGATAGATGTCCATCCATCCATCCATCCATCTATCC
>CM047987.1:730833-741044 GCA_026261665.1 Melanotaenia duboulayi | reverse complement strand
CTCCAGGAGACGGATCAGTGTACCAGGAGATGGGCCAGTCCTCCAGCAGACGGACCAGTCTACCAGGAGACGGCCCAGTGTACCAGGAGACGGGCCAGTCCACCAGGAGACGAACCAGTCTACCAGGAGATGGACCAGTCCTCCAGCAGATGGGCCAGTCCACCAGGATACAAACCAGTCTACTAGGAGACAGACCAGTCTACCAGGATGCTCCCCAACCCCTCCTTCTCTACAAAGTGACTCATTCTCTTGGTGATTCAGACACAACGCACGTCAAGATGTCTTTCCAAGTCCAACCCAAAGTTGTGTGTCAATATTTTTATTCCTTATGTTGTATTTTATTCTTTGTTGCATATCTATTCAATAAAAAAGTTTTTTGCCTCCTTGTTCCATGTTGAGCAATGCAATGCATTGTGGTCTTTATTGACCATCGATGCTGGGTGTCCGGGGTCCACCCAGGACTCGTTCATTCTAGGACCCAGCAGAGCGGGACCAGACTGGAGGCTGGAGGTCTAGAAGTGATGTTATGTAATAGTAATGGGTATTAATGTGGAACCTGCTGCAGCAGACTGTCGCCTTATTCAGCCTGAATGGAAGTTTTGTTCTAAATGACACAACATGTTTTACTGGTTGAGCTTCTGGTTCAGAACAAACATCTGCTTCTCCTGGAAATACAGATTATTTATTTTCCCTAGAAGGATTAATCTGGAATGTGCGTCTTAATTCWTGTCTGCAATCTCTAACAGGTGGTGAACGGTGATATCTGATCTTCTTCTCTGGTTTTATTCTGGACCGGTGGGGTCACCGTTTCTCCAGATGTTGTGCAGGTCAGAGTAGCCGTGGAGGGAACAACGTTCTCCCACCACGTCTGGCTTTTAGAAATCCCAGAAGCTGCCTAGAACTGGACTACGCAGGTTTTTGTTCCTACACCAGGTTTAGAAATGAGGTTCTGGTCTTTTTCTGACTGCGCCCCGGTCACGTAACCCTTTGAGGACGCGCAGAATCCTCTGGGGCCCCCTCCTCCTCTAGACCCGCCCCTGCTGCTCTGTCAGCTCCAATTTCAACGCGATGGGTCACTGCGCATGCGCACAGTGCGGTGTCCGGTGTCAAACTGTCAGCAGCTGTTGAGCTCGTGAATAAGACAGCACGTGAAACACACCCAGAACAATCTCCAGGTCCCGGTCCAGAGGGGGTACTGACCCGGTAAAGACAGACAGGTGGGATCGGAACCTTCGGACGGAGCGACCCGGTTGGACCGACCCGACCCGAGCTGGGTAGCGGACCCTCGGAGCCTCCTGGGGTTTCAGGGGGATTTGGGAAGGAGACGGTTCGGACGGGAGAGACGCTCTGTACCGGTTCAGTTCGGTTGGACGACCCTGAACATGCTGATAGGTAAATCATCTGGGACGTGCGCGCGGTTAACTAATGAGCTATAAATAGCGGCACCGGGAGCTCAGAGACCAGCACGCAGGTTCGTTTTAGTTCGGTCCAGTTTCACTCCTGTTCGGTCCGGAAGTAAAGTCCGGGCTTTTTACTTCGCATCCATGTGACTTCCGGTTCATTTCAAGTTGTTTTTTTTCCCTTGACACCTGCTGTACCTGTGTTCCGGCTTGAGGCACGCGCGTGTTTGGGGTGGGGGGCACCCCACCGACCTTATGGGGACTTCCTATGATGGTGGAGG
This sequence comes from Melanotaenia duboulayi, assembly GCA_026261665.1. Classification (NCBI taxonomy): domain Eukaryota; kingdom Metazoa; phylum Chordata; class Actinopteri; order Atheriniformes; family Melanotaeniidae; genus Melanotaenia; species Melanotaenia duboulayi. Next base: position 739,363 of record CM047987.1, on the reverse strand, counting down.
CAACAACCAATCAGAGGCCTCCTCTCACAATCCAAACAGTGCTGGGTCAGCGGGTGTCTGGGAATTCGCCCTCTGAGTGACTGTTTCTGTCTCTGTGATGGTAGCGGACAGGTACACCTGTCCAGGTGTACCTGTCCAGGTGACCCCTGCCTCCGGCCGGGGGGCTGCTGGGACAGACTCCAGCCCCCTCCGACCCTGCAGGGTTTTCTGTGGACGTTGAGCTGAAGGAAACACGTCTCTAGAGAACTAGAGAACTGGTCCAGTTCTACACCTACTTCACTCTACATTGCCCAGCATGCACTGTGGCGCGGCAGTAACAGGATCTGGTCTGGATCTGAGGTTTCTGTGTAGGTTATGGCAGAACATCAGCTCCTGGTTAGGAGACACGGAGATGAAGCATCTGTCCAGTGGGAGAAGATTTCTGTTATTTCTACGTTTTACAGCATTTTTCTTCAAGTAGTTTGTGGTGCGGCCTGGCCTGGCGTGGCGCGGTGTGGTGCGGCCTAGCCTGGCCTGGCCTGGCCTGGCCTGGCGCGGCGTGGCCACCCGCAGACCTGGTACATGTAGGAGGATTTGAGCTCTAGTAGAACTGATGTCGTTGGTAAAACGTCAACTTTGACACGTGGGGGCCTGAACCAGTCCATGAGGAACTGGGCCCTCCTACGCCGGAACAAGTTCTGGTGCTGGCAGCCATCTTGCCACAGTCAGCTGACTCACTTATAACATTGTTTTAATGATGCACTTTCTAAAGTGGTTTGATATAAACTTCAGAGATGTTGCTATGACAACGCATACTTATGAATAATTCTAGCCAAAGGCAGGGCGGCGCTTTAACCACGTTATAAACAGGTGCAATGAACACACACACGGTATTTATCTTAAAGCAATATTTAGACTAAAACTCTAATAATTTGATTTATTTCATTTATTATAGGTTTAGTTTGAACATATAATTAAAATTATTTAATTATAACAGTAATATTTATGTCATAACACATTATAATACATTTATAATCCTTTATTCAGTTCCATGTCTGTAACATGTTGGACATAAAAATGACATTGATTTGCAAAACAAAGTAGGTAGAAGATTTACTTTTTTTTTTTTACCCTGTCCTGTCCAGCATCCTAACATACACAACGGTGGTGTGTGAGCCATATTTTGCTCTACCAAGGGAGACATGTTATATACATGGCTGCCCTTCATATTTTTATTATTTTTATTGTAATCTTATTTTATTTAGTCTTTATATGTCCGTGCCGAACCTTGACAAGGAGATAGAGGGAAAAAAAGGTAGAAAAGAACAGGATTAAAATGTGTATAAGTATAAAAAACAGTTGTCTATGCTGCCTTAAACACACCACAAAAAATAAAACAATATAAACTACCACAGTACTACATGATACATGAAGAAAATAGGATAATGATGATATGAAAATGTACAGTAGTCATCAAACGTACCTGCAGAGAAACGTACCAACACACACACGTCAGCAACATCTGGTAGAAGCAGATGGAGAGACGAGCACGTTTGTGAGCGTGCACGTGTGAACATGTGTGTGTGGCCATGCAAAAAGGAAGAAGTGTGTGCTTGTAAGGGGGCCGCGATCACGCCACACCCTGAAGCATCAGTGGGGGACGGGGGGGGGACCCGAGGCCCCAAAGGCCCAGCAGGTCCACAGAACACCAAGCCCAGGACAGCCAAAGCAGACAGAGCAGCGACCACTCAGACCAGAGCACGGCGCGATGGGGCAGGGGCACCAGGCAGCACAGGGTGGCAGTGAGCAGGCCCAGCGGGCGCGGGCCGCATGGAGGGCAGGCACCCCACAGGCCCAAGGGCCACCCATTCCCCCCAGCAGAGCCCTGCCAAGTCTATGCACCCCAGGGACAAGAACATGTCTGCAGGTGCAGGTGTGCAGCTTTAGCTTAAACCAGGGAGCAGCTAACGCTAGCAGCGTGGTGGGGACTGTCTGCCACACTGTGTTCAGCTGATGTGCTCCTCCATCTAAACCACATCCTCCAACCTGATCCTCTTCCATACCAGGTACAGGACCTCCAGCGGTCTGATGGCTGTGATTGGCTGGAACTTGCTGATGCTGGCGAATGAGCCGCTCTGATGAGCCTTACTGGGCCTTCTGATGGAGAACACACCTAAGCTACAACTTCACCATGTTCAAGCATCCAGAATTTTAACCACGTTAATAACTTTAGTAAGAAACCAAACCGTCTGTAAATCTGTCAGGATTTCAGACTAATAAGATTTATCCCTCACCTTCACTCAGACACCACAGATTCCATGAGAGAGCAAACTTGTGGCAAAATGGCCGCCGGTGAGGACGTTCGGAACTTCACCATAAAGCATCTGGCCTTTGTATAGATATCTATGGAAGACCATCTCATTCAGTCTGAACATGTCCGATGGAGTTTGGTGTGTGATTATAGGTGTTTTGTTTTTCTCAGCAGCAGTCGGCACCGGTCCGGTAAGTGCTGCCTCTACTGGCAAGAAACATCGACGGAGAGGCAAAAAACACCGGAAAGTCCGACCTGACACCAACCGGTGAGAAACCAGCCACAGTTTTCTGTGAATGTGTGATGTCACACAGTTACATGGTTGTCATGGTGATACAGAATTTGAAGTCACATAATGATCAGCTAGCGGCTCTAAGTTCAGCTAATGGCTGGTTTTAAATGTGAAAAAACGCTGCTTGAATTAATGCTCATTGTTTTATTACATTTGTTTACAAAACAAAGCTTTCAAGAATCACACAAGCAAACGTGCACATGTACACATGCACACGTCCCAACTCCTGCTACTGTCTGATCTGTGTCCTGACAGAAATGATCCAAAAGTAGACACAGATCCCAGCAACCCCCACCCCCAACACACACTTAGGTTATTTAAAGGCAGCCCGGTTGACTCCCCCCAGCCCAGATCTCAGGTGTCATGTGGATCCTGTGTTCAGAGTGATATCATGACTGTAAATGCTGTCAGAAAACCAAAATAAATCCAGTAGGATAAATGACAATGTTGTTGGACTTTCCTTCTGCAGCAGAAGGAAAAACTAACTTTAAATGTTTAAGAGCGATGGGCTTGCGGCCTCACAGCAAGAAGGTCGCTGGTTCAAGCCTCGGCTGGAGGGAGGTTGGAACAGTGGCCTTTCTGTGAGGAGTTCCCATGTTTGCGAGAGGAGAGAGTGTCTGGTTGTCTCTCTGTGTTGGCCCTGCTATGGACTGGTGACCTGTCCAGGTGTACCTGCCTCTCACCTGCGACCCTTCAATGGGCAAAGTGGTACACATAATGGATGGATGTTTAAGAGAGAATAACAAACAGAAAATCGAACCTGTGACCTCTGTTCTGCTGATCACCACATGAACTGTAGTTCCATGTTTTTCTGGTTTCTGAAGTCTCTTTCTGTTTTAGGCCTGACGAGTTTTGTGACCCCCATAATCTGGACCCAAATGGTACCACCCCCCAAACACCTCCAAAGAGTTTCCAAAAGACAGACCACCTGGCCCCACAAAGTAGTGCAGAGCCAAGTCCAGCAGCTGGTCAAGCAGCCGGTCCAGAGGATTCACATGAAACCAACACGTTACCCGCCCAGAGTTCTCCCTATGACCCCGACCAGACACCACTCTCTGAGGACACAGCTGAAGCTCCTGAAACCTCTCTGAAAAGCTCAGAGGTTCTCAGCAAATCCTTTTCTAGTGTTTCAGAAAGCCCCGCCCACAGTCACAGCCAATCACTGCAAACTGTTAACCAGAACATTTTTCAGACTGCCTCCAGATCTCCACACAGAACTCAGACGGACGTCTTCAGGCCTTGTCCTCACAATGCCACCTACAATGTCTATGAAGCAGCCAGAGCTCTGCCTACTTCTCTAATAAGCCCCACCCACTCGGACCCTTTCCTCCTGACCACAGTGACATTCACCTCTAATGTGTCCCCCCACCTTTCTTCCCCCTTGTGCTCCTCCTCCACCTCCCTCCTCCACTCTCTGGACTTTCCCTGCCCTCCACTTAATAAGTTGCCTCCTGTGATGTCATCAGCTGCCAATTCTTTTAACCAATCCCTTCCTGCACAGACCCCGCCTCCCCTGGAATTAACCACACCCCCTCCAACATTAACCCCACCCCCTGCTCAGTTGCTGGGCTCTGATGATGAGGAGCAGGAAGACCCATCAGATTACTGTAAAGGTAAGATAAGATAAAGTTTACTAGTCCTGAAGTAGATTTTTGACTCCAGCTGCTCTTACAACCATAAAAACATTCACACACTAAATAAATATGGTAAGAAAAAGAAGTTCCTAAAATTCATAAATAGACTGATTTTTAAAAAGATTTAGGGTAAAACCGTGTGAGTTAGGTAACTATCAATTCTTTTGAGACCTTGATACCTAGGTACTACATAAGATACCTAGGTACTACATAAGATACTACATAAGATACCCAGGTACTATTTAAAATACTCAGATACCATCTAAGATATTCGGATATCAGTTAAGATACCCCAGACAGACAGACAGACAGACAGACAGGCAGGCAGGCAGGCAGGCAGACAGACAGACAGACAGACAGACAGACAGACAGACAGACAGATAGATAGATAGATAGATAGATAGATAGATAGATAGATAGATAGATAGATAGATAGATAGATAGATAGATAGATAGATAGATAGATAGCTAAAGGGGTGAATGATGTGTAGAACCTGTTCTCTGCAGCTGTTACTGTGTTTTCCAGGTGGTTACTACCCAGTGAAGATCGGGGACCTGTTCAACGGGCGGTACCACGTGGTCAGGAAGCTGGGCTGGGGACACTTTTCTACAGTGTGGCTCTGCTGGGACCTACAGTACGTCACACATGTTTAAAACATCTAAAGTTCCTGTGTCCCGCTTGTCCCAGTTAAAAGTTAGTTTTCATTAGCAGAACAATGTCTCGCTTATCCTGCGCTATACCAAGTCCTGGTTTTCCATGTTTTTCCAATCCATGCGCTGCTTTTTCACATTTCTAAATAAAACCATGTCCTGGGTTTTTGTGGATTTTATGTTAAATTGATGTCCTGTTATGTTTGTACAACATTGTCCTGCTTTTTCCACGTTAAACCTTTAAATACACTCCTTGTGCTAATCAACATAATTCTGACAGATTCTGAAAGCTGAGAAACGTAGCTTTCCGGTGATATACGCAGCCAAGACTGAGCAAAACATCTGGAATATCGTGCCATTGAGTGTATTTTAGCTGTTTTTTGGTGTTTTACTACGGTTCTCTTTGTAAATGGTATTTTATGGGTGTAAATAATAGGATTAGTATAGTTTCTGACAGTTTTGGAGCATTTTTGGCCCTTTTTTCATTGTGTCTTTAAGCTGTGGTAGTGGTTGTGTTAGCGTCCTCACACTTCTACGTACCTTCAGTAATTAAACAAGTCAGAAGACGTGTCCACCTGAATTCCTCTCATTTTCAGGAGAAAGCGCCTTCATTCCGGAGTACAAACTATCAGTTATAAAGAGTGAAAAGCTGATCTGGAAAGTCAGAAAGAAGAAAATGGAAATGCTGTGAATGTGTTTCTGCTTCAGGAAGAAGCGCTTTGTGGCGTTGAAGGTGGTGAAAAGTGCTCCTCATTACACCGAGACGGCTCTGGATGAGATCAAACTCCTCCGATGTGTGAGTCCCTGAGTTTCTGCATCTCCACCAGAACCTGTTCATTCAGGTGTGATTAGGTAACCTGTCTGTCTCTCCAGGTAAGGGACAGTGACCCATCCGACCCCTACAGGGAAACAGTGGTTCAACTCATTGATGACTTCAAAATTTCTGGAATTAGTGGTGTTCGTATCCTTTCCACCTGTGTGCTGCGTTTTATTTCTGGCTGGTTTTAGCGGTTTTCCTCAGCGTCTCCCAGACGTCTGCATGGTTCTGGAAGTTTTGGGTCATCAATTGTTAAAATGGATCATCAAGTCGAACTATATGGGACTTCCTCTGGTCTGTGTCAAGACCATCGTCAGACAGGTGAGGTGCATGTGATTGTATGACTTGAAGGGGACTTGTTGTATGTAGGACTTGTTGAGTTGTCGACCGTCATGAACTCGTCAACTCAACGACATCCTTAACTCGTCCACTGTCATAAACTCATTCCCTTGTTCACCGTCACAGACTCGTAGACTCATCCACCATGAATAACTCATTGACTCGTTAACTGTAATGGGCTCCCTGACTTGGACTTGGCCATGTCTCTGCAGGTCCTGCAGGGACTCGACTACCTCCACACCAAGTGTAAGATCATCCACACCGACATCAAGCCAGAGAACATCTTACTGGTTGTTGACGAGGTTTACGTCAGAAGATTGGCAGCTGAGGCTACTACCTGGCAGAGGACTGGAGCTCCACCCCCTTCCGGGTCATCAGGTGAGCAGCTGTCATGTGACTGGTCAGAATAAGATGTTGGTTCTGATAGAACGGACCAGGACAATTCAGCGTGAATAACTGGGAGCTGTGGTTTCTATGGTTGGTGGCCATGGTAACAGTATCCACCATCTTTCTGTCTGCTTTCTGAGCTTCTGTTTGTAACAGCTCTGTTTCTCCTGTCTGTCTGTCTGTCTGTCTGTCTGTCTGTCTGTCATCTTTCTCTGCTTGTATTTCCTTCCTGTCTGTCCATAGTTAGCATGGCTCCCAGGGATATACAGGTAAGTGTCCAGCTGTGATGCCTGCTGTGTTCTGATTGGTTCCTGTGCCTCAGGAGTGATGTTTTATACATGGATGCCTCATACTTAATCTGGATCTACGACTCCAGTTATATAAACACAAGTTTAAATAAATCAAAATCTGATCAGGTCACATTTTACTCTCAGTAGAAGATAAATAACAACAACCCAGTTCCAGGGTGACGTTCGGCACGGTGGAAAAAGGAGTTCCAGGGGGACGTTCGGCACGCTGGAAAAAGTAGTTCCAGGGTGACGTTCGGCACGCTGGAAAAAGTAGTTCCAGGGTGACGTTCGGCACGCTGGAAAAAGTAGTTCCAGGGTGACGTTCGGCACGCTGGAAAAAGTAGTTCCAGGGTGACGTTCGGCACGCTGGAAAAAGTAGTTCCAGGGTGACGTTCGGCACGCTGGAAAAAGTAGTTCCAGGGTGACGTTCGGCACGCTGGAAAAAGTAGTTCCAGGGTGACGTTCGGCACGCTGGAAAAAGTAGTTCCAGGGTGACGTTCGGCACGCTGGAAAAAGTAGTTCCAGGGTGACGTTCGGCACGCTGGAAAAAGTAGTTCCAGGGTGACGTTCGGCACGCTGGAAAAAGTAGTTCCAGGGTGACGTTCGGCACGCTGGAAAAAGTAGTTCCAGGGTGACGTTCGGCACGCTGGAAAAAGTAGTTCCAGGGTGACGTTCGGCACGCTGGAAAAAGTAGTTCCAGGGTGACGTTCGGCACGCTGGAAAAAGTAGTTCCAGGGTGACGTTCGGCACGCTGGAAAAAGTAGTTCCAGGGTGACGTTCGGCACGCTGGAAAAAGTAGTTCCAGGGTGACGTTCGGCACGCTGGAAAAAGTAGTTCCAGGGTGACGTTCGGCACGCTGGAAAAAGTAGTTCCAGGGTGACGTTCGGCACGCTGGAAAAAGTAGTTCCAGGGTGACGTTCGGCACGCTGGAAAAAGTAGTTCCAGGGTGACGTTCGGCACGCTGGAAAAAGTAGTTCCAGGGTGACGTTCGGCACGCTGGAAAAAGTAGTTCCAGGGTGACGTTCGGCACGCTGGAAAAAGTAGTTCCAGGGTGACGTTCGGCACGCTGGAAAAAGTAGTTCCAGGGTGACGTTCGGCACGCTGGAAAAAGTAGTTCCAGGGTGACGTTCGGCACGCTGGAAAAAGTAGTTCCAGGGTGACGTTCGGCACGCTGGAAAAAGTAGTTCCAGGGTGACGTTCGGCACGCTGGAAAAAGTAGTTCCAGGGTGACGTTCGGCACGCTGGAAAAAGTAGTTCCAGGGTGACGTTCGGCACGCTGGAAAAAGTAGTTCCAGGGTGACGTTCGGCACGCTGGAAAAAGTAGTTCCAGGGTGACGTTCGGCACGCTGGAAAAAGTAGTTCCAGGGTGACGTTCGGCACGCTGGAAAAAGTAGTTCCAGGGTGACGTTCGGCACGCTGGAAAAAGTAGTTCCAGGGTGACGTTCGGCACAGTGGGAAAAGTACGCTGTACTTCAGCCAGACATACTTCCCTCTACACTGCCCGTCCCATCGGATTCTATTCAGCCTGCTACTAACCTCAGCCTCAGCTGATCCATCTGCTCTTCATGCATCATGTTCTGCATGTTGTCAAATTCACATGACAGCACCTGGTCCACCTGGCCCACCTGGTCCACCTGGACTCCAGCAGGCAGACTACCACTTCATGATGACGTCTGTCTTGTTTGAATTCTTGCTTGTGTTGTTCTTTCTCTCAAATGTAAGTCGCTTTGGATAGAAGCGTCTGCTAAATGACTGTAGAATAGAATAGAATAGAATAGAATAGATCACTTTATTAATCCTTTAAATCAAAATCAAATCAAATCAAATCAA
>CM047987.1:505661-516353 GCA_026261665.1 Melanotaenia duboulayi | reverse complement strand
GTAGGTAGGTAGGTAGGTAGGTAGATAAGAATGTTTGGATCTAAACTCCTCTTCTTTAGAAGGGGCCTCACCTGGAGAGAGTAATTTTGTTTAAAAGCTCAGGCTCAAAGAAACCATAACATGTTTTTAACCGTGATGTGGGAATTGGGTCTAAAGGCAGGTTGTTGGATTTATTTGGGAGTAAACTCGACCAAGCATCACTGCATCAACCAGGACAAACTCTCCAGTGTTTCCTCAGGTAAAAACAAAGCTTCAGGTCTGTTAAAATCAACATGTCATTGAGATACAAGACTGGATCTAATAGTATTGATCTTACTTGTGAAGTGGTCTGCAAAGTCTTCGTATGCAGCGTCTGAGGTGGACATGGAGGACTTGTTAAAATCTGTGTTTGTTAAAAGATCGATGGTTTTAAAAAGGAATTTTGTGTTCTTTTAGTTATCTGTAATGCGTTGTTCTTTTAAAATTTCATAATGAAATGTAATGTGTGAACATCTGCACATCTCGTTTGGGTCCTACTGTTGCATACCTGCGCTGCATACCTGACTGGAGACCTGTGTCATTCTTTAAGGCATACACATAAACAATGACACCACAAATGCAATGCTTTATATTTTGGGGCCAGTGCATCCTCTAAAAATTGCCTCCAAATGGTGCAGAATACAGCGGCTAACACACGAAAATACTATAACATGACCCCTATTTTAGCATCCCTCCACTGGCTCCACATACATTTAAAAAATGATTTGTCCTGCCATGTTTTTTTTAAATTGCTTTACAAATTAAATTGGATTTGACTGGAAGAATATCTGCTGAAAACCCAGATGTCCCATCTTTCCACCAGCACATAAACGCACCGTGTTTGCAGGACGCCATGAGGCTCCTGAAGCGTCTCCTCAGACGCTCATACACTGTTCCATGTGTAAATGCACACATTTTCAGGATCTCTAAGTTAGAATCACGTGTGTGGGGTCACGTGTGATGATGCTGAGTCTCTGATGGTGGACGTTTATGTGCAGAGGGAGGAACGCTGTGGGAACCTGACCCTGCAGCACCACATGCTGGAGCCGGTTCAGAGGATTCCCCGCTACGAACTGCTGCTCAAAGACTACCTGCACCGCCTGCCGGAGGACGCGCCGGACTTCAGAGACGCCCAGAGTAAGATAAGCATGACAGGAAGTCTTCAGCCTGGATGCTGACCATGGGACCGTCTAGCAGGGGGCGCTGCTGCTTGAAACACTTCCTCAAACGTCCCGGTCTCTGTCTCTCTGCAGAGTCTCTGGAGCTGATTGCCACGGCAGCCGAACACTCCAACGCCGCCATCAGGAAGATGGTAAGATGTTACCACGGAAACAAGTTATCAGAATCAGACTAGTTTCAAGTTTCAAATAGTTTATTTATCATGAGCCAGATGGCAGTGAAATGCAGTCGTACATGCATCTGAGGCTGTGCACACCCATTTACCCCTAGTGAACACCAAAACAACTCGGTAATAAACTAAAATATATAATAAATATAAACCCCGGTGCTGTGCTGCTATATGGACTGCCACTATGTAAATACAGAACATTTCCAGTGGTGATAACTGTGGAAACATTATGTAAGCACAACAAGAGCAGAAATCAGGATCAGTCAGATTCAGACCTCCAGTATGAGGAAAGAGGAAGTCCACCGGGTCATGCAGACCCTCCTGTCACCCACATCAGAACCAGTCCATCATTTTTCTCCTGAGTCACTTCTTTTTCTTCCTGTCAGGAGCGAATGAGGAAGCTGCTGAAGGTGTACGAGCTGTTGGGTGGAGAGGAAGACATCGTTAACCCGACTAACGAGCTCATTAAAGAAGGACACATCCTCAAACTGTCCAACAAGAACGGAACCACCCAGGACAGATACCTCATACTGGTACCAGACTGTCCTCCTTCTGATCCTTCTGTTTACAGCATCCCTGCTGCAGCAGTGACCAGCTTCCTGTTTCCTTTCTGTCCCTGCAGTTCAATGACAGGCTGCTGTACTGCGTCCCAAAGCTGCGTCTGATTGGTCAGAAGTACGGCGTCCGTGCTCGCATCGACGTGGATGGAATGGAGGTGAGACGTTCAGATATGAGGACGTACATCGGCGCCCTCTGGTGGCTGCTCTGCTTTCTATTTTCAGATGGATGCAGGTTTCGCTGTCCCAGAAGGCTCATGATTGGTCAGTTTCAGTGGTCTGAGAAGGCTCCGCCCACCACTCTGTTTGAATTTTAGACATAAGTTTCTCCAGTGAATTTCATATTACAACTGATCACAGCTGACCAGTGCTCTGACCTGACCACCTGCAGCAGTCTAATGCCGCCTCCTGGGGGGGGGGCGGGACCAACGCAGCGAGGAGGGGTCTGTTGCAGAGACTAACGAAGAACGTTTCTGTCCACAGCTGAAGGAGACCAGCAGCATCGCTGCACCCAGGACGACATTCCTGGTGTCTGGAAAACAGAGATCCCTGGAGCTGCAGGCCCGGTGAGCCCCCCACAAGATATGTCAGAGAATAACCCCTAACCCTAACCCTAACCCTGGCTCCCCAGATGTTTTATCTGATCCTCCATAAGTCTGATTAAATTTCTATTGATATTCTGATTTGATTTTACTATCTTTATTTATTTGTGCTTCATGTATTTATTGACAACAGTTTGTATGTTTTGCAAAGCACTTTGGTTTCAGTTTCAGTTTATTACACACAGTGTTGTATTAAAAGATTATTTCTGTATTTCTGCAGGACGGAGGAGGAAAAGAAGGACTGGATCCAGGTAAGTTGCCGGTTCTTAGACCAGGATAATTAACCCCACATCCTCGTTGCCAGTCAGCTCCATGATCAACTGATCTCATCCATACTTGTGTACTATGGTTGTTATCGGGGGATACCACCAGGGGGCGCATTAGAGATACTGAATTTGTAGGATGGAAATGAAACAATAAACATAGAGACAACAGTGGAAATCAATGATTGGTTTATGTAGGAATCACAGCAGAGAAAACTCCAGCGTCAGTTTTATAGACAGTGGGGACCAGTGGCCTTGCCAGACCATTTTACCAGAGTTTTAGCCTGGGATGTCTAGATCTAGACCTCGGGCTTTAGTCTAGCCCAAGCAGCAACCTCCTCCGGTAAAATGTGAAGCCTGTGCAGAAGTGCAAAAATTGCAGTTCCCCCCTCATCCACTAGGGGCTCCAAAACAGAGCAAATCCCCATAGACTTCAATGTTAAAAAGACCAACTTCATAGCAGAAATAAACATGTTTAAAGCCTGGTACAAAAATCCAGTTTAGGATTAAAAGGTCAAGTTATTGTGAGAGTGGTGAGATTGTTCTAACTCATCTGTTTGGATGTTATTTAATCTTGAAATTCGACATAATTAGGGGCGTGCCCTTTCGATTGACAGGTATCCAGTATCCGCAGCAAGAAGAGAGAGTGCAGCACAACCGCGGTTTTTTAGCCGCCTAACAGCTCCGGGTTAGCTCGGTTAGCTCTGAGCTACAGGCAGCTCGGAGTTTGATGGGTGTCAATCATCCACCCCCACCTTCACAGCCCCCCTTTCAGCTCCACCTCTTTGCCCATTTTTGGATTTTTCAGTAATGACGACAAGCGTGACACTGCCAAGATGGTGACAAGCGGAACCGCCATCGCCAGCTGGGGATTAGCTGGACCAGCTACAGGCTGGCTGAGCTAGCTGCGGGCTGGCTGGGGATTAGCTGGACTAGCTGGGGGCTGGCTGGGGGCAGGCTGGCCTGGCTGGGGATTAGCTGGACTAGCTGGGGGCTGGCTGGCCTGGCTGGGGATTAACTTGACTAGCTGGGGGCTGGCTGGTCTGGCTGGGGATTAGCTGGGGGCTGGCTGAGGGCTGGCTGGCCTGGCTGGGGATTAGCTGGACTAGCTGGGGGTTAGCTGGACTAGCTGGGGGTTAGCTGGAGTGGCTGCGGGCTGGCTGAGCTAGCTCGGGGATAGCTGGGGCTGGCTGGGGATTAGCTGGACTAGCTGGGGCTGGCTGGCCTGGCTGGGGATTAGCTGGACTACCTGGGGGTTGGTCTGCTCAGTGCTGAGGTTGCTCTATGTCAGGTTACTGTATGTTGCGTGCCTTTGGGCCATAAACACACCCCTCCCCCAACCAGGTCTTCTGTGTGCATGCACATGTGCAGAACAGCAGGGAATGTTCATTAACCAACAGAAACATTGATTTCTATAAAAACTATACAGGTTAGAAATCCTGTATAGAAACTGAAATAAAGGTCCACAAAGTCCAGTATTAACCTGGTTCCATCTGATTCAGTATTTTAGTTTAACTAGCTATTATTGTATTGCTAGCTATCTGACGGGTCAGAATGTTTCCGGTTGTCTCCTTTTGGACTCTGAGGTGGATGAAGTCTGGTCTCCTGTTTCAGGCCATCCAGGCCACCATCCAACGCCACGAGCAGACGTTGGAGAGCCTCCGACATTTGAACTGTTCACTGAGGGATGACGAGTCCACACCCTCCCACTACCCGGTAAGACTCCCCCTGCTGGAGACCCATGGTACTGCATTTGGCAGACTCTGACCTGCTGTCCTCTGTCCCCTGATCTGCTGTCCTCTGTCCCCTCTAGGGCTGTGTGGAGTTGGGAAAACGAGCTCCGACTCCAATCAGAGAAAAGGAAGTGACTCTGTGTATGAAATGTCAAGAACCGTTCAACTCCATCACCAAGAGACGCCATCACTGCAAGGCCTGTGGACACGTACGTCCAACACCTGCATCCATCTGTCTAATCATCTCCGTCTGTCTCAGTCTGTGTCCACTCGTCTCTGTCTAGTCTGTCCATTTCTATCTGTCTCCTGTCTCTCCATCTGTCTCTCTCTTTTTTCTATTTTTTTACCTTGTCCTGTCCAGCACGGTGGCGGCAGAATGATGGTCTGGATGCTGTGTTATGCCAAAAGATTTGCTTTGCCAAGAGGAGCTTTATGGGTATAAGGTTCCACTTGATAATCTGACTTTTTCTTTTTATTTATTTTTAAAACTTATTTGTTTGGATTTATGGAATTTATGTAATCTTGCTGAACCTGACCAGAGGGGAAAGAAAAACAGTAGAATAATGAAGAGAAGTAAACAGGAAAGTAGAAAAAAGAGGAGACAAAGATCCAGCAGATAGAAGCAACGAGCTTTAATCCAACCTAACAGCCGACAAGCAGCTGCTACACCTGTACAGCTGCTACACCTGTACAGCTGCTACACTTGTACAGCTGCTACACCTGTACAGCTGCTACACTTGTACAGCTGCTACACCTGTACAGCTGCTACACCTGTACAGAAACACAACAGAGAATTTCCTACAGATTTTACAGGTAAACTAAGCAGACAATCATCAGGAGTTCCAATAAAAATAACCAGGACAACAACAACATGTATCACAACAAAAACCAAAGAACCAGAAACACACACACCTGAACCAAAGCATCAGCAACAATCCTGGAGCACCAACCCACCAACAGGGTGGCCTGTGGCCACAAACACTCGTCACACTTAACCCTCCCACTGTCTCCAACTGTCTCCAACTGTCTTCATCCGTCTTCATCCGCCTCCATCTGTCTCTATCTGTCTCCAACTGTCTTCATCCGTCTTTATCTGTCTCCATTTGTTTCCATCTGTCTTCARCAATCTCCAACTGTCTCCATCCGTCTCCAACTGTYTTYATCCATCTCCATCTGTCTCCAATTGTCTCCATTTGTCTCCAACTGTCTCCATCTGTTTTCATCTGTCTTCATCCGTCTCATCTGTCTTCATGTGTCTSCATCTGTCTSCAWCTGTATATATCTGTCTCTATCTGTCTCCAACTGTCTACMTCCGKCTCCAACYGACTTCATCCWTCTCCATCTGTCTCTATYTGTCTYCAACTGTGTCCATCTGTCTCCAACTGTCTCCATTTGCCTCCATCTGTCTCCAACAGTCTCTATCTGTCTCTATCTGTCTCCAACTGTCTTCATCCATCTGTCTGCATCTGTCTCCATTTGTCTCCAACTGTCGCCATCTGTCTCCATCTGTTTTCATCTGTCTTCATCTGTCTCCATTTGTCTCCATCTGTCTTCAACCATCTCCAACTGTCTCCATCCATCTCCAGCTGTCTTCATCCATCTCGATCTGTCCCCATCTGTCTCCAACAGTCTCCATTTGTCTCTATCTGTCTCCAACTGTCTTCATCCGTCTTTATCTGTCTCCATTTGTCTCCATCTGTCTTCAACCATCTCCAACTGTCTCCATCCATCTCCAGCTGTCTTCATCCATCTCCATCTCTCTCCATTTGTCTCTATCTGTCTCCAACTGTCTTCATCCGTCTTTATCTGTCTCCATTTGTCTCCATCTGTCTTCAACCATCTCCAACTGTCTCCATCCATCTCCAGCTGTCTTCATCCATCTCCATCTCTCTCCATTTGTCTCTATCTGTCTCCAACTGTCTTCATCCGTCTTTATCTGTCTCCATTTGTCTCCATCTGTCTCCAGCTGTCTTCATCCATCTCCATCTGCCTCCATCTGTCTCCATCTGTCTTCAACAATCTCCAACTGTCTTCAACTGTTTTCATCCATCTCCATCTGCCTCCATCTGTCTCCATCTGTCTTCATCTGTCTCCATTTGTCTCCATCTGTCTTCAACCATCTCCAACTGTCTCCATCCATCTCCAGCTGTCTTCATCCATCTCGATCTGTCTCCATCTGTCTCCAACTGTCTTCATCCGTCTTTATCTGTCTCCATTTGTTTCCATCTGTCTTCAGCAATCTCCAACTGTCTCCATCCGTCTCCAACTGTCTTCATCCATCTGTCTGCATCTGTCTCCAACTGTCTACCTCCGTCTCCAACCGACTTCATCCATCTCCATCTGTCTCTATCTGTCTCCAACTGTGTCCATCTGTCTCCAACTGTCTCCATTTGCCTCCATCTGTCTCCAACAGTCTCTATCTGTCTCTATCTGTCTCCAACTGTCTTCATCCATCTGTCTGCATCTGTCTCCATTTGTCTCCAACTGTCGCCATCTGTCTCCATCTGTTTTCATCTGTCTTCATCTGTCTCCATTTGTCTCCATCTGTCTTCAACAATCTCCAACTGTCTCCATCCGTCTCCAACTGTCTTCATCCATCTCCATCTGTCTCCATTTGTCTTTAACTGTCTCCATCTGTGTCCATCTGTTTTCATCTGTCTTCATCCGTCTCATCTGTCTTTATGTGTCTCCAACTGTCTCCATCTGTCTCCATTTGCCTCCATCTGTCTCCAACAGACAGTCTCCATCTGTCTCTATCTGTCTCCAGCTGTCTCCAAATGTCTTCATCCGTCTTTATCTGTCTCCATCCGTGTCCAACTGTCTTCATCCATCTGTCTCCAACTGTCTCCAACTGTCTCCATCTGTCTCCATTTGCCTCCATCTGTCTCCAACAGTCTCCATCTGTCTCTATCTGTCTCCAACTGTCTTCATCCGTCTTTATCTGTCTCCATTTGTTTCCATCTGTCTTCAACAATCTCCAACTGTCTCCATCCGTCTCCAACTGTCTTTATCCATCTCCATCTGTCTCCAATTGTCTCCATTTGTCTCCAACTGTCTCCATCTGTTTTCATCTGTCTTCATCCGTCTTCATCTGTCTCCAACTGTCTCCATCTGTCTTCAACCATCTCCAACTGTCTCCATCCATCTCCACCTGTCTTCATCCATCTCAATCTGTCTCCATCTGTCTCCAACTGTCTCCAACAGTCTCCATCTGTCTCTATCTGTCTCCAACTGTCTTCATCCATCTTTATCTGTCTCCATTTGTTTCCATCTGTTTTCAACAATCTCCAACTGTCTTCATCCATCTCCAACTGTCTTCATCCATCTCCATCTGTCTCCAACTGTCTCCATTTGTCTCCAACTGTCTCCATATGTCTCCATCTGTTTTCATATGTCTTTATCCGTCTCATCTGTCTTCATGTGTCTCCAACTGTCTCCATCTGTCTATATCTGTCTCTATCTTTTTCCAGCTGTCTCCAACTGTCTTCATCAGTCTTTATCTGTCTCCATCCGTCTCCAACTGTCTTCATCCATCTGTCTGCATCTGTCTCCAACCGTCTCCAACTGTCTACATCCGTCTCCAACTGACTTCATCCATCTCCATCTGTCTCTATCTGTCTCCAACTGTGTCCATCTGTCTCCAACTGTCTCCATTTGCCTCCATCTGTCTCCAACTGTCTCAATCTGTCTCCATCTCTCTCCATCTGTCGTCAACTGTCTCCATTTGCCTCCATCTGTCTCCAACTGTCTCAATCTGTCTCCATCTGTGTCCATTTGTCGCCAACTGTTTCCATCTGTCTCCAGCTGTCTCCATCTGTCTCCAACTGTTTCCATCTGTCTCCATCTGTGTTCATCTGTCTCTATCTGTCTCCAACTGTCTTCATTCGTCTCTCTCCCGTCTCCACCTGTCTCCAACAGTCTCCATCTGTTTTCCTCAGTCTCTAACTGTGTCCAGCTGTTTCCATCTGTCTCTCTTTGTCTCCAACTGTCTCCATCCGTCTCCAACCGTCTCCATCCGTTTCCATCCATCTCCAACTGTCTCCAACTGTTTCCAGGTGGTTTGTGGGAAATGTTCGGAGTTTCGTGCTCGTCTTTCGTACGACAACAACCGAACGAACCGCGTGTGCATGGACTGCCATGCTGCTCTGGTGGGTGTGTCTCCATCTCCGGCCGGACTGAGTGGCGGCATCCAGAGACGGCGCTCCATCCTGGAGGTCAGTGTGATATCACTGTGACATCGGCAGGCTTTTAGACATGTACGTTTAATTTTCTCTGTCTCTCTCGTTGCCATAGAAACAAGCCTCGCTGGCAGCAGAGAACAGTGTGATTTGTAGTTTTCTTCACCACATGGACAAAGCAGGGGGGCGGGGCTGGCAGAAGGCCTGGTTCGTCATCCCCGATAACGAACCGCTGGTCCTCTACATCTACGGAGCTCCGCAGGTGAGTCGTCGGTATGACCAATCAGAGCACTTTCACCAACCAGTCCCAGACAGTAAATGGCAGGGGGCGATCAAGCATATGGCTCAGGGGCCATAAACGGCCTCCAGGGGGTCCAATCTGGTAAATATACAAATAACATAGAAGATAATAAAAGTAATATTCTAATAAAAGTGACTGTAATCTCTGATGTCTCCAGGTGAGGTTTCATGTTTTCTGTTTAAATGTAAAACATTTCCAAGACAGGAGGATTATGAAGGGCCATATGGGATAAGCTTTGTGCCAAGTTGAAACTTTGTATTTCAGATCTGAATTTTTCAAATACACAAGTTTCAACTTTACCACAATACACACTAAAAAAAACAAAGATTCGATCTCAGATATGGTCATTTGGATTCAGTTTTTTTAAGCAATTATTCAAACAGGCATATTCAGATTCAAATTGAAGGATTCAAATTCAAATATAAAGAATTCAGATTTGCTTCCCAGTGGCACAAAGCTGATCCCATATGGCCAGAACTGCCAAAGTTAAAAATAAATACAGAAATATAAAAACGGCTCAATAAAATTGATGTGCCAATAAATTATACAAAATAAATAAAAAAAATGTTCCATTAAGAAACCTATAAAACACAAACTTATATTTCTGTCATTTCCAACTGCTTCAATTTAACTTTGTGTTAATATTCATATTTCTTTACTTTTATGTGTCATTTTCCTTATTTATTTGGTGATTTTACCAAATAATGTTGCTGAAACTGAGACGACGGCTCCAAGCCGACCGGAAAGAGCTGAGAGATGCAGCCCGGAAAGCGTCAGTCGACCTGTCCTGGTACAACGAGAGCTGTGTTGAAAAATCAAATTTAATAAATTCATATATTATTTTCTGTATACGCGTCCTTACAATGATGACAGAAATAAAGGAAAGCTGGATACAATCAGAGAAGAGCTTGTTTCCGAGGGACAGGAAGAAGGGAAAATTTCAACATTCAGCGGACGTTCATGGAACATTTAGAAAAGTTTAATCTTTTTACTAGAAGCTTCAGCCTGTTCTGTTCGCTGTGCAGGTCTGCAGCTGGAACCGCCTCTCTGGTACTGGTCCACACCAAACAGGACACAAAAGACCGAACCAGACAGAACCAGACCGAACCAGACAGAACCAGACCGAACCAGACCGAACCAGACTGAACCAGACAGAACCAGACCGAACCAGGCCGAACCAGACAGGACCAGATCGAACCAGATAGAACCAGGCCGAACCAAACAGAACCAGACCGAACCAGACCAAACCAGACAGAACCAGATCGAACCAGACCGAACCAGACAGAACCAGACCGAACCAGGCCAAACCAGACAGGACCAGACCGAACCAGACAGAACCAGACCGAACCAGACAGAACCAGACCGAACCAGACCGAACCAGACTGAACCAGACAGAACCAGACCGAACCAGACAGAACCAGACCGAACCAGACAGAGCCAGACCGAACCAGACAGAACCAGACCAAACTAGACACCAAACCAGACAGAACCAGACAGAACCAGGCTGAACGATACCATGGGCTCCAATAATAATAATAATAATAATAATAATGGATTAGATTTCTAAAGCGGTTGTCACGGCACTGAAAGCTTTTACATTGTATTGTACATAAGCCTTATTCACCGCAGGGGTGGCGTGGCTCAGTGGGTAGAGCGGTCGTCCACCTCATGTCGAGGTGTCCCTGAGCAAGA
>CM047987.1:251778-263177 GCA_026261665.1 Melanotaenia duboulayi | reverse complement strand
ATAGCCGATGTTTTGGGGCTCTTTTTGTTCTGCTTGAATCAAACGCTTTAATCATATACTTAGAAATGTGTTCAAAACTCATATCACCGTTACTGAATAAAAGTATATTGCGATATATTGATATCGAATTATTGTCCAGCCCTGACATGGAGTAAGGCTGGTGCTACAGGTCAGTCTCTTTACCGGCAGGCGAACACTTACCTTACAGGCCACTCTGTGTGGACACAGCTTCCCAAATCCCAGAGGAGGTTGAATCCTCCGGAGCAGAGCCACCACGTCCAGATGTTTGATCCGACCTCTAAGAACACAACATCCAGCAGGTTTCAGTCAGACTCCGCCCACTTTCATTTACCTCAACAAGATCAGGAAGTCATTCCAGTTCAAGCTTCCGATCAGAGAGAATCGTTTAGAAAAGAGAACCGAGATCCAGATCAAACCAGAATTCTTCCAGGCCAGACCTCAGTTCAGATCCAAATCAGACCAGAATTCAGATCCAGATCAGATCTCAGTTCAGATCTAGATTAGACCAGAATTCTGATCCAGATCAGACCAGAATCAGATTAACAGCTAAGCTAACAATAAAACTGGACCACAGATAAGAAACTGGCCCAAACGTCTGACAAACATACTTTGCCTCTGGATCGTACTCAGACCAGATCCTCTTGAACTCATCCAGATGATGTGGCCCCAGAATCGACCAATCACGTGTCAGGTAGTCAAAGTTATCCATGATGACGGCAACGAACAGGTTAATGATCTGAAGGAGGGAAAATCAGGTCAGGTCTCAAATCAAGCTTGAATTCAACTCCTTCCAGCTACTATGTGTGTGTGTGTGTGTGTGTGTGTGTGTGTGTGTGTGTGTAGGTGTGCGTGTGTGTGTGTGTGTGTGTGTGTGTGTTCTGACCAGGAAAGCACACAGCATGAAGAAACTGATGAAATAAACAATGGCGAAGTTACTGCCGCAGGTGAACTCCTCTCCTGGTTCATAGTCCGACTCTGGGTCACAGCGTTTACCTGGAAGACTGGCCAACATGATCTCCTGCCATGCCTCACCTGTGGCACACCTGTACACACACACACAGGTAAGGCAACCAGAACTGCCATATGACAAAGAAGCAGGGCAAAGGTCTGTGGAGGAGGACGAGGATCTGACCTGAAGAGGAGAAGGACAGCCTGAGGAAAAGTCTGGAAGTTGTTGTTTCTGTTGATCTGAGTGTAATCCTGCATGGCTATCTTCCCAAACGTCTGACACAGAAACAGGAAAAACATCAAACTTAATTATCCATTAAAAATCAGATAAATAAAAATAAAAATGGTCTGAAATGAAAAGTCAACTTGCAAAAATTACATTGAATCATGAATGTAAATGAGTAACAACAAGGGTCTGAAACATGAGCCCTGAGGTTCTCCATCATTTCAGCTGGCAGCACCACTCACCAAGTGCATTGTGGGTAATATCAGGACTAGGACTGTGTGTCATTAAACATCTTTCCAATACAAATAAAAACAGAATCAAATCTGATTCATGTTGGAAACACCTGCACATCTCAAAAAACAGATTCTGGATCAGGTCAGTGAACTCACCTGCATGCCGATGACAGCATAGATGAAGAAAATCATGGCGATGAGCAGAGCGACATACGGCAGCGCCTGCAGACAGACAACCAGGTGAGAGTCGGAATTCTGATTCAAATAAACGTACGTGGATGTTCCTCTCAGCCTCCGAACACAACACCACGATTTTTAATAGAACATGATCAGGAAATGGATGAGTGGCCACGAACGACCAAATTCAGCTCAAAAGCATTTTATAAATACATCGTAAAAACAAAAACAGCCAAGTGAGGTTGTGTGTAAGATTGGTGGTTCAACTGGTAGGTCGGCTGGTAAGAAGACCCAGGACACACTGGATGGACTACATCTCTCGGCTGGCCTGGGAACGCCTCGGGATCCCTCCGGATGAGCTGGTGAATGTGGCCGGGGAGAGGGAAGTCTGGGTTTCCCTGCTTAGGCAGCTGCCCCTGCAACCCGACTCCGGATAAGCGAAAGAAAATGGATGGATGGATAATCTTATTGGTATCTTCATCCATCCATTATTTATACAGCTTAGTCCAAGTCAGGGTTGCGGGGCAGCTGGAGCGAGAGGCAGGTACACCTGGACAGGTCACCAGTCCATCACAGGGCCTGGTATTTCCGCGTTTAAAAAAATACAGGAATAACAATATTACAGATTATTTTAGTGATACAGAAAGTTGGAATAAATACACGAGACAACTGAAAAGTAACTTTGAACTTTTGAAAACTTGGAAGACAGCTGGTTTACCAGCAGCTTCAATCTGAGATCAGCTTCACTGAAAATGAAAAGAAGTGATGACACAGAAATTTACATACAGACTGCTGACTTTGCCCAATGTCACGTCTCCGCTGATAGGGGTCAGTTTTTCCAAGCCGTTCCCGAACGCATCTCCAGTTTTCAGCATGATTAGGGCTGATGCGCTCCACCTGTCGCAAGCACTACTTATACAGTGTCTGTGACATCCCTTCAGGGCCAGATCGTCTCGGTTTCACYCTGCACRTATCYAGCCTCTGTTCCCTGTCTGTTTCCCAGTATTACCTGTCTGCCTGCCTGCCTGTCGTCGACCCTATGTTCTGGTATTCGCCTCTGCCCGCTCCCTGAAAACTCAGCCTAGTCTGCCTGCCTGTTGCCGACTCTGTATTCCGGTACCTGGACTTTCGCCTCTGCTCGTTCCCGGACTGGTAACTCTGCCTTTGATAATATTTGGATCCCCTGTATAACTGACCCCTGGATTGCGCTCTGGAATCTGTCTTTAGATCATGGACTTGGCTTTGCTGCTCCGTCGGAAGACATGGCGCTGTGTTCCATCACCCGGACTCTCTGATCACCGTCAGTATCTGTATTATCTTGCATTTCGTTAGTCTGTTAAATAAACCTCCATTACCTATCCCTGGGATTCTGATCATTTATGAGTCCTCATTCCTGGTACGTGACACACAAAGCTTCTCACTGAGTCTCAACATGTAAAAAAAACACACACACAAAACTCAGAGTTGAGTCGGACTTCAGCCAGACTTTGGCCTAACATCAGTCTGAGTTGAGCCAATTAGACTTAAGTAAGATGTCAGCCAGACTCAGCTGGGGTTCAGACTTAGACTGTTTTTAGCCTGAATTGAGCTGGATGGCAGTAATTTTTCGGAGGGACTTTAGCTCAACCATTCAAATCTCAGCAGAATGTCAGGCATATTTCAGCCGGACATCAGCCTGTCTTTAGCCAGATGTCAACAGGTCCTCAGCCTTACTTCAGTCAGACTTAAGCTGGACACCATCTAGATTTCAGCTGGACTCAACTGGAGTTTACCAGGCTTTCTGCCAGATCTCAGTCAGATTTCAACCAGACTTCCGTCTGCTGTGTGAGTTCAGCCAGAGTTCAGCCAGAGTCCAACTGAAACATTGTTAAACCGGTCTTTCTGACCTGCAGTGATTTGATGAAAGTCCACAGAAGTGTACGAATCCCCTCCCCTTTGCTCAGTAGCTTGACCAATCGCATCACTCGAAACAGGCGGAAAAAGGTAATGGACACCCGGGAACTGTCCTCTCCACTCTGAGAACAAAGAGAAGGCGTGAGAGAACACAACACAAACATGTAAACAAAAACTGGACCAGAGAGGGACCCTCATCAGCCAATCAGGATGCTGTGATGGCTATGTGGGTCTAACAAGCTCTGACTGTGACCCTGTGAAAACTCAGTTTCATTTCTTGAACCTTTTCTGTCACCCTGGTCAGATATTGGATGTTAAGAGAAGAGAAATCGGTTGAAGAGCAGCTGTAATGTTTAACCCATTAAGAAAAATGGTAAGAAAAGTCCCATTTTGTAATATGAGGTCTTTATTTGGCCCTTTAACAAAATGTCACAAAAATTGTACATTTTTTCACCATGTGTTTGTCTAAGAAATTATAATATGGTTTTCTGCTTCTGGGTTTCTATTAGAGGACAGGAGACGAGTATTGGATTGAGTTCAACAGGATTTTGAGCAAAGTATAAACCTTAAATTGAAGCAAAATGTCTCAGAAATGTATGTGCCAAATATGTCACGCCGGGCTCTTATGGGTTAAGTACTCACACTGAACTCAGTGACGACGATGTCGACCACACTCCCAACCACGATCAGAGCATCAAAGGAGTTCCAGGGGTCTACAAAGTAGTGCTGGAAGGAAGAAGAAAAGTTTTAGGACCTCGAAGGCTTCCATGGACCTGATGACGAGTTCAGGTGTGCGTTTGGTTTCCTCACCCGGAGCCTGAGAGCCAGCAGCTTCAGCAGCATCTCCACAGTGAAGAGTCCAGTGAAGACCATGTTGAGGATGTCCATGATGTAGCTGAAGGTTTTGGACTGTTCGTAGTGCTGCAGGAGACGAGAGCCACGCTCAGGTTTGATCAGATTCAACAGAACGCTGAGTTTGGCTTGGAGGCGGAGCTTTAAGATTACCCACCTGAACGGCCAGAGTGACGGTGTTGAGCAGAATCAGGACGAACATGACGTATTCAAACCCGGTCGAGTTGATGATGGACCAGAACTTATACTGGACTGGATTCTTTGGGATGTAAAGTTTCAGAGGCTGAGCCTTCAGGGCGTACTCCACACACTGACGCTGTGGGGACCAACAAAATTGCTAATTGAATGCCAATAACATGCTAAACACAAGCTACAGTACCAACCAGATACCACCAATGCCCGAGCCCCATTCACCAGGTCCGAAAGGCTCTTGCTAGGAGATCTTAACTGGGTCATACTGAAACCTCCTGATAATGTTCTCCAGCAATGTGATTCTTTAAACCGGCATTAAATAATATATCAACCAACTCAGTTTGACCATAAAATATGTAATAAGGCCACAACGATTGATGTAATTTTAACAACCTCCCCCCACATGTACTCTTCCAGGGTATTCCACAATGACCAATGTTTTGTTGCCTGCATTCGTAAAGGCCCGTCTGTTAAATCTCCTTGACACGTCACTCAAAAGCTCTATCATTCTAGCACGATCTGGCTGAAGTTGACTCGGGCAGGGTTGATCCCATTCCCTCTGTCAGTGAAGCTGGTCCTTGTTTAGGGATTATTTTAAGATAAAAGATCATAGCAGCAGTATCGCGACAGAAATCAGGCTCAGAGAGAGCGAGGCCCGCTTGCATCAGGAGAAACTTACACCAAAGGCATCTTCTCCACAGCTTTGGAAATCTGTGAGACAAGAGATTTATTTTCTGTCTCTCTCTTGTCAATCTCAGTAAACAATATTATAGTCACTGAAAAGAAGAGCATGCCTGACTCGTTTTACTAAATCTGGTGTTGCCTTTCTCATTAACTTGAGCTGCCAAAATAATGGTTTAAACAACTTGACTTACCTCAGCCCTCTTGTGCGCCCAGCTTATCCTGTCAGAAATGTTCTTTCAAACCTTTTACCATCTAAGAGGTTATGAAGGAATTGTTGTTCCTGGACCCTGAAAAGCCTGCTGGGTCCGATGGGATCGGAAAGCTGCCGCTGTTCATCCTCTTTTTAGGGGGGAAACCAGGCTGACCTCAGCTGTTACAGGCCCATATCCATTTTAACACGTGCATCCAAAGTTCTTGAAAAATTACAAGAACAAAACTTCTTCATCTTCACCGCGCAGATCATGGATGTATTGCTGCTGTTTTAAAAGTCATGAAGGATATAACATCTGCTTTAGATTCCTGTACAGCGATATCTGTTGGCTTAGCAAAAGCCTTTGAATCAGTGAATCTTTCAGTCTTATTACAAAGGACCATACTGGATTATCTGGTCAGCCACTTCCATGCTTCTCAAATACCTTTCCAATAGGATGCAGCAAGTAGGGCAAGATTTAAAAGGTTTTATATGGGCTGGCTGCACCGTCCTTGTCTGAGAACTCACAGTGGACTCAGGACCAGGGCCTCTGCTAGGGAGGACTGTTGAGTTACCCACAGAAGAACTGCCTTCAGTCAAAATACACTTATTACTTTTTATTGTGTATTCTTTCTTCACCTGCCTAGGGACTACAGATGCACATTAATTTGTTCGCTTTAATCCAACACGTTTACATCTGTTTTTAAAGATTTTCATTAATATGAACTGTTCCTGTCAAATAAATTAATAACAAATAATTAAATCTCCATTTTTCTCAGTGTTTCCATATCAGGTGTACCCTGGCCTGATTTCCTGGCCCTACACTCTTTTCTATATCCATTAATTATAATCCCTCAAACTGTTAGTAAAGCCTCTGTTCACCTATTCACATATTTCAGTGGATTTTTGCTTCAGGATGGAACCTGACCCACCAGCCAACCCACCTGCCGACCTACCAGCTGACCCACCCGCCAACCCACCAGCCGACCCACCAACCAACCCATCCGCCGACCTACCAGCTGACCCACCAGCCAACCTACCAGTCAACCCACCCACCGACCCACCTGCTGACCTACCGGCCGACCCACCCGCCGACCCACCAGCCAACCTACCAGCCAACCCACCAGCCAACCCACCTGACAACCTACCAGCCAACCCACCTGCCGACCTACCAGTCAACCCACCAGCTGACCCACCCGTCAACCTACCAGTCGACCTGCCAGCCGACCCACTAGCATAGAAGAAACCTACAGCTTCAATAAAAGGTTGGAAATGAGTAAAATTGTTTGAGACTCCAACAGAAAAATCTGAAGTTCAAATACAAACAGCCACAAATCTTATTTCCAGAAAGTCTTTTTTAAAACCAAAAACCACCAAAAATCCAGTTTTTCACCGGCATGTAAAATAAAGGAATGCAGAGTTTACCTGGTTCTTGTCCAGCTCACAGTTCTTGTACTCCTGCTCTCCCTGCTCTCTGAAGGTGATGATGACGAAACCCACAAAGATGTTCATCATGAAGAAGGCGATGATGATGATGTAGACAATGAAGAAGATAGAGATCTCCACTCTGTAGTTGTAGATGGGACCGGAGTTCTCTCCGTTGGCGTCTATGGCTTTGTACAGCAGCCTGCAGGCCGAGCGGTCAAACATCTGAACTTAAAATTTAACAACAAAGTCCAGAAGGTTTGGTTTGAGAAAACTCACGCAGGCCAGCCCTCGAAGGTGGAGACGGTGAAGAGCGCCATCATCCCCATCAGCACGTTGTCGAAGTTAAAGTCACTGTTCAGCCAGATCCGCTCCCGAACCATCGGATGGCTCACGTCTCCATCCTTATAGACCACAAACGTCCCTCTGAACACAAACGGGATCACATTAGAACCAGGTCTGAACCATGTCTGAACTAGATCTGAACCAGGTCTGAACCAGGTCTGAACCAGGTCAGATCAGTTAAACTTACTTGCACTGTTCAGGAGTGTGTTTGGCCTCGTCGGTGCATCGGTAAAATTTACCCTGAAATCAGACAAGTGTGACAGATCAATAACCCACCAGCCAACCCACCCGCCGACCCACCAGCCAACCCACCCACTGACCTACCAGCCAAATCAATAAAGCATCACTTAGAGGAAAATAACATCCAGACAGAAACTTTCTTCATCTCGAGGTAAATTCAAGTACCAACAAAACAGGTTGGTAAGCTAACGAATAGCAAGGAATGGCGCCATGAGGAACCAACGTGCTCGTGTGCCTGGAGGTGACATCATCATGATCCTTTCGGCCAACCGATGAAGAGTAAGACCAGTTCTTTGGTCTGTTTGTGGAGCAGGTCAGACCCTGTTGCTCATCCGTCCAGTGTAGTGGGAGCTGTATGTCCAGGATGGACAGAGTCTAGGGTTCATCTGTCTGCCTGAGTCCAGCTCTGCCCCCCCCCAGATCCAACCCTCCTCACCACTCTGCTCCCCCAGAGATCACATCATAAAAGACGGGCAAAACATCAGCAGATGTTAAAGGACCTCTGTCTCCTCAGAAAGATGAAGTCTTCCAGCTACAGTGCCAGGTATTGATAGGTCCTCACCACCTCCACGTCCGAGTCCTCGATGGAAATGGGCTGGAGGTGGTCAGACCCTGTAGTCCCTATACAGTACATCCAACGATCGCTGCGTCATCACAGTATAACCGCAGAGCTCCGACTTGTCCTGGAAGTGGGATCCGTGCGAACAGGCCAGCAGAGAGTATGGTGCAGATGTGGAGCCGCCCGGCCTCCAGCTGTGATCCCAGAGGTCGTCCACGGTCCTGAACCAGGTGTGTGTTGCTCAGCTTGTCTGTCAGTCGGAGGGGCTGCATGGTGTTTAAAGCCTCGTTTCCACCGACAGGTCGGGTCGGTTAGGGTCTGTAAACTGTAATCTGGTTGCGTTTCTATAGCAACCGTAACGTTACCTGAGAGGCGGAGCATCAGCAATAGCTGCTTCAGCTATGTAGCAGCGTGACGCCTGTCGCAGCATGACGCCGTCGCAGCGCTTCCTTAGAGCAGAACCAGAACACGAGTCAGACACTATGGAGGAGGATGGAGGTCGTCCACCAGTCTGGGTTCTTCGTTCTTGGCGGAGCTTCGTGACGCCATTTTAATGGAGATTTAATCAACAAAAAGAAAATCTGTTGTTCTGAATGAGGAGCCGTTCCTGCTTTGTTTTTATAGCAGGATTTTTCTGCAGTGTGTCAGGTACATTTACACCATTATGTACACGGTGAGCTCAGAAAACCGCGGTCAGTGAAGGCAGCAGCGGGCGTGGGTCACCTTGAAGAGCTGCACACCGATACAGGCGAACATGAACTGCAGCAGCGTGGTGACGATCATGATGTTCCCGATGGTCCTGATGGCCACAAACACACACTGGACCACATGCTGCAACACAAAGACATAAAAACCTGTCACCATAATGAAGGATCGTCTGATTCTTTAACAATCCCAGAGGAGATGAGATTAGTGATACTCTGGTGTTTCTACAGAGTCAGGAGTCCTCTCAGCTAAATGGAACACTACCTTGAGTCCTTTGGCCCTGTTGATGGCTCGCAGAGGTCGAAGCACCCGGAGGACTCGGAGAATCTTCACCACAGAAATGGCGCTGGAGCTGCAGCACACAAGCACACTTCCTGGTCACATGACGCTCAGTTTTAAAAGGAATCTCTGTGTGTATGGGACAAGGCTGAAGGTCAAAATGGATGTTTGAAACAATAGGAACGTTACTAGGTGGAATCTTTCAGGTCTAAGAAGGAAAATGATAAGAATTCATGTTCTTCTTGTGATTCATCATTGTGTTTTAAACAATATAAATAAGAGGAAAAAGATTGAAATAATATAAAATACAATTAAATTTTAAACAAATCACAATACATTTATAAATGACTGTCAATAAATAAAGAAATAAAACAGTGGAATCTGTGACATGATGGGGATCAGAGCGCTGAGCTGCTGATGCATCGTGAGGATGATGTGGACACTGACTGCAGGAAGAAGGAGACCAGAGAGACGCTGACGACCAGCAGGTCCAGCAGGTTGAACCAGTTCCTGCAGAAGGAGCCCTGATGGAGAAATGCCCCGTGGACCGTCATCTGGCAAATGGAGAGACGGCGTTAGCGTCACCTGATGCAGGTGTGACGGACAGCTGTCAGCTAGCCCCGCTTTACCTTTAGCAGGATCTCCACGGTGAAGATGGATGTGAAGGCGTAGTCTGCATACCCCAGAATCTGCACACACAAACACCCGTCACCATGGCAACGAGGAAAACGTCTTCTTTGTGTTTGTTTCAGTGAAGGGGAAAGAAAAGCCAAAGGTTTCTGAACCAATCAGCTGTTTCTATCAGCAGAGATGACGTCATGTGACTGGAGCATGATGGGAAACATGCCTCAGCATCTTTAAAGGCACCGCTCAGGTCAAACTTCAACTCAAACCCCAGAAATGACCCTGAGTCACACGTTTACTGTAGAATGACTCGGTCCAACGTGTCCACGGCAACGTTTCTTCATCCACGCTCAGCATCTCAGTTCACGTGTTCACACAGACATGTGCACGCGCACATACATGTGAGCACGCTCCCACCAGCGGACAGACAGCGTGTCGTAAAAACCGATAACTTTCCCTCCGTCCAACGCTGACGTACCGTAGTTTGTAGCTGTTACATACGATACGAACGCTCTAACATCGGTCAGGGCAGCTGCTGGATCTCTCAACCAATCAGCTTCCAAGACCTGCTCAGCTTCTGATTGGTTAGTCATGAGTTTTTAGAGCAAAGCTGCGTTCATCTCATACCACTGGAAGATGAACAACGGCCCACGATGGCTACACATCAAGTTATAAATCTTCTAGGCAAGAAGTCTGGCATAGTGCTGGAGGTCCGGCACTGGGCCAGAGGTCTGGCACAAGGTTGGAGGTCTGGCATGGAGCCAGACTACTTTAAGCCATGACAAAGAACAATAAAAAGATAAAAGGTGATGGTGGTTGACACATAAACCAAAAAGAGTTTTTTTAAAAAACTGTGTTATTAATCCTGAAAATGATTTTTTTGTTGTTGTGACTCTCAACAACCAAATTCATGAACATACCAACAGAGCACAAGGAAAACAGTATCAGCAGGAGTTTCGAGCATTTTCTTACAGTTGTTAGAAGGTTTAAAAGAATTCATGTAAAATATGTTGAAAGACTGAGGAGCGATGTCCTCCTCTGCATGAGCATTTAGAAGAATTAACCAAAATATACAACATTTCCACAATGAAAGGTTAATTATCAACGAAGTCATGATTAAAACATTTAAGTGAGTAAAAAGAAAAATAAGTTTAATTTTATATAAAGTAGCTTTCATGTGTCACCACATGACAAAGGAAGGTGCTCATGCAGCACACTGATGAAAAAACACACATTTCAAAAGAAAATCTAAAAGACCATATTTATAAACTTTCCTTGTGTTCAGGTGGTATTTCATCAGTTTCCACTAACAGCTGTGAACACCGAACGATGTGAGCGTCAAACCAGAAACAAAAAGTGTTTCATATTTAACACAAACAAAACAGACAGCAGGTTACAGATGAACTTCACACAGAATAACATCGTTTACACAACCTTCCACCTATCAGCAACAGTAATGACGTGTTTTAATATCGACTGTACGGCAACATGTGAAATATGGCTGCTTGAAAATAGATTATTTATCAAATAGATATTATATTTCTACCAAACCTTTTAAATATATAAATGTTCATGTAAAACAAAGTGAATGTGACACGGTGTGACATTCTGATGAGCTAATCTATTCTATATATAGATAATATATCTGTGAGAAATATTTATTTTTACTAAAGTAATGTCCACCAAAGGACACAAAACGTTAGCAGTATTGGCAAAGTCAGAGTCGTAGCTTTTTAACTCAAATAAAAAAACACCTCATGACTCAGCAAGTCTCTAGGAGTGTGTCCCAATTCAGGGTCTGCACAC
>CM047986.1:36180977-36195486 GCA_026261665.1 Melanotaenia duboulayi | reverse complement strand
TGGTTTGTACCAGGTACTTTTCCAGCCGTGTTCCAGCATCAGATTCACTATCAGACCATGTTGTGACACAGTGGATTGATTGTCTGATCAAGAAACGTAGATTAAGTCTTGTAGTGTGAACGTACATGAATGAGCTTCACCCTAAAAAATTATTATTTACAAAAATGTCAAAAAATCAGATTTAATTGAAGGGCTGAATTTTGTTTATTTTAAGGAGGCTTTGTCAAACCAGATCTCCACACTGATCCACAGCTTCCATGGAATCGATGGGCGTAAGTTTGTTCCTTCAGGACTGTACATTTTCATGAGTAAATCCTGTGTTTGGTAACCACGGATCTCCCATCAGAGCTGCTGTACCTGGAGAGCTTCCTGCAGACCTTCAAGAGAGAGTGGACCGGTATCGACCGGCTGCGGATGGACAAATTCTTCCAGGTGTGTGAGGAGAACATGGACTTCATTTTCCTGCTTCAGTCAGCTGTTGGAGTAAATAACAGAAGGTCTAAACTGTCTGGAGGTTTGAGGTCCTTCATGGGTTGAGAAATCAAAAGTTTGATAAAAATCTGCATTTTCTAACGTGAAGTATGAGTTTATAACCAACAGGTCACATGTAGTCTGTTCTGGATTCGGTCCTCCACCCTGAGCTCCAGATTCTTTGTTTTGCAGCTGATTCGCTTCATGTTCAGACAGACGTTTGTGATGCTGGAGAGGAAAGACTGGGACAACGGGTAAGCTTTTCTACCAGTCTTTGACTTTTCTAATTTGGCTGAGTTTGAGATGAAAGCCTGTTTCTTTTTTGGTCTTTAGTGCTGTCAGCAAGTTTCTGGAGCTGCTGAGTCTCCATCTCCTGCAGAGCGGCGCCGAGGCGCCCATCGGATTGCAGCTCCACGTCCTCGACGTCTACATGACCGAACTGGCAGCTGTGGGTTCTGCACAGGTACAAACGTCTCATTACACTCCCTCATTGAAAGACTGGACTCTTTTTTTTTTGTGTTTGTCCATCACATGAAATCTAATAAAGACGTTGACTGGTTGAAACACCAAAAAACATGCTGAAAGATCATCCGTCCACCCACCCCAGGGTTTCTCAATCCAGGTCCTCAGCACCCTGCATGTTTTAGATGTTCCTGCACTTTAACCACTGGCTGAAGTGAATGAGTCATTAACAGGCTTGTGAAGAACTTGAGGAGAAGGTCCATTAATCTGAATAAGAAAACATCTCAGGCATGCAGGGCAGCGGGTCTTGAGGACCCTATTTTCTTCCTTTTAGATTTCATTTGTTTAATTTGTCTGACTGTTTCAGTTGTGGCAGATTTTTTCCACGTACTGCCCAGAACCCAGAGCAGCTTTCTGCAGAGAGACATCCATGGTCCCGTTGGTCAAACTTCTGGTCCAGTCCATCCAGTCCAGTCGAACCTCTGTGGTCCCACTGAATCCTCATGGTCTTGTCAAGAACCCACCATCCCATTAAACCCCCATGTTCCCGTTAAACAGCCGTTATTTGGTAGCTGTTTACTGATGCAGTTTGCTGTTAGCTGCTAGGATTGAGGTAAAAATTGTATATTTTACACGGCTTTGAGAAATTCCTTGAAACCAGGTGGGTCAAACCAACACCGTCCCCCACATCCCCATTAAACGTCCGTGGTCCCGTCGAACGGGATCATGTGCATAGTCGGCCCATAGACGCTTCTGATGGTCCATTTCTTCGTCCAGATGGAGGAAGTGAATATTAACTTTGAAGACAGGAAGCAGAATGACCGTCTTCCTGTTGGTTCCCACTGGAATGTTGCAGCATCAGAATTCATAACTTTTTAAAAATGGATCTTCATGTAAAAATTGGTCTTTTTCTTGTGTTGATAGATTCTGGCAGGGATGATATGAATTAATTCCCTCTGTCAGATACTTGTAGGACTGTTAAAGGTCACGTTAAGTGATGAAGACTGTGTGTTCAGGAACCAGATGATCTGAATCTGGTGCTGATTAACTGTTTACCACCTTTAGATTAAAGTTAAAGTAAAAATCTGCTTGGCTGTAAACAGATTTGGTGTTAGGCAGATGTTTAAGTAAAGTGTGAAGCTGAATGATGGTTGACTCATGCAGGAACTGCTTGACGTCCAGATGACGGTGAAGTTTATGCCGTCTTGCTGTAATATCTTCTGTGTGGTCCTGACACGAGTCTTTGCTTTCTGCCAGCTCACGGCGGATCAGAACCTCGTGTTCATCGAACCGTTCTGCAGAACAGCAGCCAAGACGAAGAAGTAAGTCCTCATCATTGCATCATGAGCTGTGTCCCAATTCAGGGTCTGCACACTTCGAAGTGTGGACTCGTCGGCCACATACGTCATCGCGGTGCGCGAAGTTCTGTAATTTGAAGGAGCTTCCGAATCCAGCCTTCAGATCCGCACTTCGTTTAGCCTCAAACGAAGGCTGCTGGTGATGCTTCCTTTGTGGCCTCTTTCCTCCCAGAATTCATTGCACACAAGGTGGTGGCGAATCAGCAATCGAGCTCAGAAAAGTCGTTTTAATTTTAAATGAAATTTTGTTTAAAAAAAAAAAAGTTTTTTTTTAACTATGCTTTAGTATAAACGTTACAAAAACAAGTACATTTAAAGCACATTTGTTCAATGGTGACATTAAAATTCGGTAATATTTGATATCGAAGGACTTTTAAGGGATTAATGAAGTGTGTACCAGCTGGAAGACAACCGAGCCTCAGATGCTCTGTAGGCTGCGTAGTCTGCGCACTTCGAAGTGTGCAGACCCTGAACTGGGACACAGCTGAAACTGCAGCTTCAGTGCATCACATACGTCAGGTTTTTATCTTTTTATTTGGACGTGAGATCAAACTTAGATTTTTAATGTCCAACACACCAGTGCTGATGCTGCAGGAGTGAAGCAGCTCTCACTTGGATTGTTTTCATGTTAACTCCTCCATCTTCTCTGTCCCTGCAGTCAGACTCTTTTCAGATCCATCTGCACCAGCATCTTCAGCACCATCATAGACCAGGCTCCCTTTGCCATCAAAGATTTGATGGAGGAGTTGGAAGCAGCTGAAGACATGGACTCAGATTCAGGTCGGGCATCTGAGGAGGACGACAAACTGGGCGGAGAGAAAATGAGCAGCAGAGCATCCAACAAGAAAGCAGGGAAAAAGCAGATTAATGGCAAGTTTCCGCTCAGCAGTATGAAAACTCTGTCCTGTGAAGGTGAACTGTGGACTGTTTGTAGTAGGAGGCTTGTTGGTTTTCAGAGAAAACCTCAACTTGTTGGTGCATCAACTTGGTTTCCTGCTTCCAGGCAAAACATCACACAAAGAAGAAGACGATGATGAAGATGACGAACTTCTTGGCTTGGAGGACTCGGATACAGAGCCGCTCGATGATGATGATGATGTCGGACCGGTCCTACAGGTGAAGCAGCACCTGGTCGATGAGCTTTTTAATAAAAACTATATGCATTCACATATGGTCTTTATTCAAAAGCTCATGCAATTTCTACACTTGTTGTCCTCGTCTTCACTCTTCTGCTGTTATGTTCCCGTCCTGATCCTCCTCTTCTTCTCTGGATTGGTTCTTTCGCTGGTCATTCTGCTCAGCACTGCCCCCGTGTTTTCGGGTGGTGTTGCTCCTCCTTCTGCATCAAGCGATGAATAGCTGTGCTGAAGTGTTCTGGGTTTTGGGGAGGATTCGTCCCTCCGTCGGTCCTCTGTCCACTGATGTTAAGTCCAGTTCTTGGGTCATGTGACCTACCTCAGCCTTTCCTCCCTGTTCCTTCCTTAAGAACAGCTTCTTGACAGCCATGTTTCCGTAGAGACTGTTTCAGCCAACAGTGTGGATCAACTGAAGGTCCAGATGCATGTCTCAGGTCCTTGTTCGGTTCTTTGCTGGATTTGTCTCTTCAGGAACCTGTTCTTCTGCTGTAGATAGCTTTTTAGTCCTGACTCCTTTTGTCCTTCCCTGTTTCCCGTAGTATTTTGGGGCACACTGCACACCGTGCTGATGGGAAATGTAGGAAGTAGATGATGATGATGATAGTAGCGGCGTGGCTCAGTGGATAGAGTGGTCGTTGCCGGTTCGATCCTCAGCTTGTCGAGCTCCTGTCGAGGTGTCCCTGAGAGCAAGACCCCGAGCCTTGCATGGCAGCTTCTGCCGTCAGTGTGTGAATGTATGATTGTGATGTATAATGTAAATGCTTTGGGTATCGTTCCAGGTGCAGTAAGGCGCTCTATAAATACGGACTATTTACCATGTCAGTGAAACTGTCCAGCATGAAGTTTAAACCTCTTCTGTCCTCTGAATCCAGCCAACTTTATTTATAAAGCACTTCACAGCAGCAGGAACTGAACATAAAATAAGCTCAAGCTTTCAGGTAAAATACCGACGTGTCTGGGCCGTGCGGTTCTGCAGGTGAAGGTGAACTGGACTACAACGTGGTGTTAAACCCAGTTATCTGTGTGGTCATCAAACACGTCTCTGCTGCTCATTGAAACAAATCATCTGAAAACTGCAGCAGTTTGGTCACATGATCACATCTCTACTCCACATGGAACCAGTTTAATCACTTCTGTGTGTGTGTGTGTGTTTCAGTTTGATTATGCTGCTCTGGCAGACAAGCTGTTTGAGTTTGCGAGCCGGACTGGTACACCAGGTCAGAACCGAAAGAGACTCTACAAAATCATCAAAGTGTGAGTACAACTTTACATCTGTAGTGTGTGTGTTTTTGAGCCTGACTGGTCTTCAACTGGTCTGGGCTTAGTCTGCCGCTCTGGGCCAGCTGGTCTGGTCATACTCGTCATACTTTTTTGCCATCTCCATGACGACGTGCGTGTTGTGATGATGAAACTAACGTTTCCTGTTTTCTCTGTGTGGACCTCCAGGCTGCGAGACCTCAGTGAAGGTAAACAATCTCTTCTCGAGCTCTGATGTTCAGATGCAACTCGGGCCCAGTCTTGGCTCATTCGGGCTCCTCCTTCTGTTCCTTCCTCAGGAATTTTTCCTCAGGATGATTATCCGGAGGAGGTCTCCACTGACGAGGAGGACGACATGTTTGGCAGCAGAAAGAGGATGAAGAGAAGACAACAAACAGAGGATGAAGAGGCTCCAACAGGAAAGAAGCGCAAAGCTAACTCAGGTTTGCCGTGCGTCCTGCAGCTGGGTTCTAATGGTCTGTCAGTAACATGGTGAATAACTGATGTTTTTCTGCTTCTTCAGGAAAGAAGGAGGATCTCAACATTCAGAACCAGACCACCAAAGTCTCTGATGTACCAGCTAATAAAAACAAGGAGAAGAAGAAAGCCAAGGAAAACCAGGAGAACCTGGACCAGGGACAGACTGAATCTGCACAAGGTGTAGGAGCAGGGGTCCTTTATCAGATCTCCACATCTGTGAACAAGATGGAAGCAGCCAATCCAACTCAGCCTCCAGTCAGAACCACAGAGGACAAGTCCAAGAAGAAGAGGAGGAGGAAGAAGAAGAAGAAGGGGAATATCAGTGAGTCTGAGATCACCCAGCAGAAGCAGCAGGACATCCGCTGTGAAGGGGATGCTCCAGTGATTGAGGAGGTGAGAGGTGAGGCTGAAGTCTCAGCAGGAAGCTGTGAAGCATCGACAGAAGTCTGTCCTGGAGCTCCTATGAGCAGCAAGGAGAAGGTCTGCAGAGCTAAAACAGCCCATGATGAGGGCTGTTCAGGAGACCATTATCCAGCTCCAGGGCTGGAGAAGGCGTCTCATGATACAGTCTCTGTAAAAGATACGTCCAAGAAGAAGAAGAAGAAGGCTGNAAGATACGTCCAAGAAGAAGAAGAAGAAGAAGAAGGCTAGTGAGGTGCAGACAGCTGACTCAGACCCAGCTCAGAGAGAGGTGGTGTGCAGCGATGCTGAAAGGACATCTGGAACTTTACAAACTACTGGAGCGAAAAGCGAGGAGACGAATCAGAAAGACTCCTCCACTGCTGATCAGAGCAGACTGATGAAAAGGAGGAGGAAAAAGAATCTGAAAGATGAGGCAGGAGCAGTGGAAGCTGAGATCACCAAGGCAACACCAACGAAGAAGAAGACACTCACAGCAGCTCAGGTGGAGGAGACCGGAGATGAAACTCCAGAACTTCCACCACTCCGGCGTGAGACGGCTGGGTCGTCTGGGAAAGCAGCCAAGAAGAAGAGAAAGATCCCCGTAGAGTTCGAGTTTGAGGCCGATGAGCTGGTGGCCATGACACCGACCAATGTCAGCACAGAGGAAACTAAACCAGCTGATGTGAGTACTTGAGTCTTTTCTGTTTCGCAATGTCCTCCATGTTTGAGAGAAATGTTAGTGTTAGTGTTTTCCACTTCCTGTATAGCGATGACATCATCATCCAGTCTGCCAATAAGATCAGCCCAGAAATAATGGGCAAATTTTATTTTAAAGGAGTTAAAAGTCTGGTATAATTCCGTTTCTACATCAGCCTGGTGTTGGCTTGTTCTGCGATAAACAGATGCTTTTCAGACAAGAGGAACGACGACAGCCAGCACAGATAGTCCAGTCCAGCCTGTGTCGTCCTCCCTGTCAGGGACAGTTTCTGTCCCCACCAGCTCCCCATCCGTTCCACATCAGCTCCCTATCCGTTCCACACCAGCTCCCCATCCGTTCCACACCAGCTCTCCATCAGCGTCACACCAGCTCCCCATCAGCATCACACCAGCTCCCCATCAGCATCACACCAGCTCCCCATCAGTTCCACACCAGCTCCTCATCAGCGTCACACCAGCTCCCCATCAGCGTCACACATCAGCTCCCCATCCGTTCCACATCAGCTCCCCATCCATTCCACATCAGCTCCCCATCAGTTCCAAATCAGCTCCCCCATCCGTTCCACACCAGCTCCCCATCAGCATCACACCAGCTCCCCATCCGTTCCACATCAGCTCCCCATCCGTTCCACACCAGCTCCCCAGCAGCTTCACACCAGCTCCCCATCAGTTCCACAGTTTGGTTCCACACCAGTTCCTCATGCAGATACTAGATGGAAACCATGTCCTGTATAGGCCCACGGTGCTCATGTTTATGGCAGTAAGATGGTGTTAAATCTGTCCGTCGTGTGATCATCAGGCCATCCAGACATGAAATATGTCAGCTGGAAGCTGTGACCTGGCAGGTTTCAGTCGGATGGATAACGTTCTTGTAAACAAAGCTACTCTGATCTAACCAATGAGATCGTCTCTCTGAAGACTCATTGTGGGGCTCTGAGCCTGGTCAGACTGGTCTGGGGTCTCCTCATGTCACCATCCTCACTGGATCGCTCCACTACACCAGCTGGGCTGTACCATCTACACTTTCACAGGGGACACAACCCACCATCACTAAGTCCTGATCAACTGGTCCTCACCTGGTCCACATGTTGCTGCTTCTGGGAGACGACATGCTGACTTAGCTGTTAGCTACCAGCAATCAGAGTGAGAGCTCTGAGTTCAGCTCAGGTTTAAATGGACCAGGTTCCAGTTCAGAGTTCTTCTGGACCCTGTTCACCAACCCAGAATGAACTTGCTCACATCTGTTCTTCAGTTGGATCAGCTGATGTGGTGTTTATGCTGATGCTGGCTGATGGGACCAGTGTTCCCAGTTTCTGAATGTATGTTTTCTGACTGGAATCAGGTTTTTGTCTTCCAGCTGTGGAACAAGTCTGTCAATAAAAGCAGAGAATCTAACAACATATGAGTTCAGTTTCTGTGGTTCTGTACCAGGACTGCTCACATCAAGGCCCAACAAAACCAGCTGGCTTTATGTTGTAGGAAGTGAGCGAGCGGTCCGTTCCTCTGGGCTCCACCACGTTGCAGAAGAAGAAGAAGAAATCTGGAGGATCTGGGTGTGACTTCATCAGTTTTCAGAACAAAGCTGTGGTCCCGACGCCACTCTTCTGCAGAACCAAAGGAGGCCCAGGTCCCTCGGTCCACAGCAAGGAGGTAAACACAACCGGGTCCATTTAGAGAAATCAGAACCACCACGGATTCTCTGAGACTAGAGTTTATAGGGAATAAAATGCCTGCAGCACTACAGTAGGACCTTGATTCTGTCTCCACTGGATAGTTTTGGGTTTGATGGAGGTTTTCCTTGCTGGTTCTGGACGTGTCCTCCAGCTGCAGGTGGAACCAGCAGCCACTAACGGTTATCTGTAAGGCCCTGTCCTGAACCC
The DNA here is from genome assembly GCA_026261665.1 of Melanotaenia duboulayi. NCBI lineage: Eukaryota > Metazoa > Chordata > Actinopteri > Atheriniformes > Melanotaeniidae > Melanotaenia > Melanotaenia duboulayi. The sequence goes on along the minus strand of CM047986.1, from coordinate 36,187,323 downwards.
ACCTGGACCGGGCTGAGTGAGTGGGTATGATTTAATGCAGGCCTTCGTATGTCTGGTTTCATGGTCTAATCAGTAGTAAAAAAATATTTACCTGAGCGTTGAGGTGTGATAGTCATTTTACAGGAAACAGTCAGTTTGTGGGTTTTCTATTCAGATTATGTTTGAGTCTTTTTTTGAACCCAATATCTTTATAACGTAGAAGAAATAATTGTTCGCGACGTCAAACGGGGGTGAGGTTAACATGGTCTTTGTCGTGGTAAAAAGCGATTAAATCATAATTAAGTTTCAGACTCTTCTGGGTTCTCAGGATTTTACCGAGTTCTAAGTGATGCTTAAAAACAGCTTTTACACAGCTGCTCCCACCCAGCCCACTGTCCCCAGACCGGTCTTCAGACCAGCCCACTGTCCCCAGACCGGTCCTCCGACCAACCCACAGCCCACTGTCCTCAGACTGGTCCACAGCTGGATCATCATCTAGCATCAGCTACAGGGAATTCAGGGACGGCAGAGTCTCTTTTCTTTTTATCTGATACTTCCGGGTCTTTCCTCTCAGTCAGGAAGGTTCTGGAGGGACTGGACCCATCATTACTGGTCTCCACAGTTTCCAGTTACTGACCATCAGGAGGCGTCCAGCTGTGGTCTGGGGTTGGCTGTTGGTCAGACTACATCATGTGATCATCTGTGTGTTTATTCTGCAGAGGGATGGAACTGCCCGGTCGGAGATGAGGAAGGTGACCTTCGGTCTGAAGAATAATCGGACGGCTGGTATGGAAACCTTGTCTAATTGCCTCGTTGATGGCGAACGTGAGTGTAGATGACATCATGTTGCTTCTTGTTTTCTCAGAGTTTAGGAGAACTGATCGCAGCATGCTGCTGAGTCCAGACGGGTCCTCACGTGTACCGTTTGACCCACAGCAGAAACCAAAGTTTGGGGTTCTGAAGTCTACCGTCTTGAGGAGGAACCCAGTCCACACCAAGAAGACCAGCTCCGGTCGTCAGAACAGTTCGTGGAAACGCCGGCCGCTGGCAGCAGACTTCTTCTGATGCCAACCGACTGGTTTCATCCAGTTCTGATGTCACATCTGCATTTGTTTCTGACTCAGTGTTTTAATAAAGTTATTCATTCCAGTTTTTCAACTTCTAATAAAGTTTCCTGTGGGATAAGTTCACGTAAAGCTGAAGGTCCCACTGGTGGTCTGTTCCAGTTGGACAGTCCTGGTGACCCGCAGGAAGGAAAACTTCCATCAGGACCAGGAAGGAAAACCACCTTCCAAGGACCAGTCTTTTACAACAATATTAACCCAGCTTTTCACACATCTCTGTTAGAACCACGTCCCAGTAAGAAATCTGAAGCTTCTCCGTCGCTCCCCTCATGGACCAGGAGGGGATACTTGGATTACTAAATTATCAAACATTTTGCAGGAAATTAGATCTTAATTGTCCAATCAGGAATAGAACCAGATAATTAAAATAATTCAGAATCAGTCATCAGATCACAGTGCACGTGGAGACGTGGGATTCATCGGTTTGCTATTTACTAATGAATTCAAGATCGTGTTAACCGAACCAGCTGAAGGTTAAGACCATTATTCTAGATTACAGCTAAAAAGCTCAGAATAACATTTTTCCATCTAACAGCTTGACGAAAGATTTCACCCAAACAAGTTGTGTAGATTCTGAAGGGAAATGTAGATTCGTGCTGGAGTGTGTTCATATATTATCAGTCAGAGATGGTGTAAAATTAGAGGAAAATAACTTGAAAATTCTTCTAAATCAGTTGGATAAATGTCATTCATCTGGATGGAAGAACAGACTCGAACTGTCGGCATCGGCACTTCGTTACAGGAAGAGAAAACTTTTCACTGGAAAAAAGGTCTTTGGTTATTTGTCTTGTTTTATTATATTTTATTATTTTAATCCCTCTTACCTGTTTGTTCTGGCGCAGCCTGAACATTTAAAACTATCGGTGCTGGGACCTGCCACTATGTTGACTAGGACCACTAAACTTTAGAAATAAAACAACTTTTTTTTTTTCGGGCAATTTTTCATTTTGAGGGCCTTTGCACTTCGCAGGCAAACAGACGGGTACCTGAAAGGACAAGAGTTGTGCAGTATAAAGAGGGGCATGCTGCAGATCTGGACTGGTTCCCTGGCTATGCAGCTCCGCTCCTCTGGTGGTAGGACTAACACGGCTGTTCAGGCCAGAAATGGAGCTTATAGAAAACTATCCAACAAATGTGTCATCGAATACAGGAGACAAGCCTAAAGCAAGACAAGTGACTAACGAAGCGAAGCAGCAAGGGTGGAAGTGTGAGAGTTAAAACCAAGGACGCCTGGAAACGCAAGCAGATGATGGAACCTGTCCTCTGAAGCGTTGCTAGACCCAGTTTACTGGGCACGTGTCCCAGTATAAATGAGTTGTGTCCCAGTATAAATGAGCTGTGTCCCAGTATAAATGAGTTGTGTCCCAGTATAAATGAGCTGTGTCCCAGTATAAATGAGTTGTGTCCCAGTATAAATGAGCTGTGTCCCAGTATAAATGAGTTGTGTCCCAGTATAAATGAGCTGTGTCCCAGTATAAATGAGTTGTGTCCCAGTATAAATGAGCTGTGTCCCAGTATAAATGAGTTGTGTCCCAGTATAAATGAGCTGTGTCCCAGTATAAATGAGTTGTGTCCCAGTATAAATGAGCTGTGTCCCAGTATAAATGAGTTGTGTCCCAGTATAAATGAGCTGTGTCCCAGTATAAATGAGTTGTGTCCCAGTATAAATGAGCTGTGTCCCAGTATAAATGAGTTGTGTCCCAGTATAAATGAGCTGTGTCCCAGTATAAATGAGTTGTGTCCCAGTATAAATGAGCTGTGTCCCAGTATAAATGAGTTGTGTCCCAGTATAAATGAGCTGTGTCCCAGTATAAATGAGTTGTGTCCCAGTATAAATGAGCTGTGTCCCAGTATAAATGAGTTGTGTCCCAGTATAAATGAGCTGTGTCCCAGTATAAATGAGTTGTGTCCCAGTATAAATGAGCTGTGTCCCAGTATAAATGAGTTGTGTCCCAGTATAAATGAGCTGTGTCCCAGTATAAATGAGTTGTGTCCCAGTATAAATGAGCTGTGTCCCAGTATAAATGAGTTGTGTCCCAGTATAAATGAGCTGTGTCCCAGTATAAATGAGTTGTGTCCCAGTATAAATGAGCTGTGTCCCAGTATAAATGAGTTGTGTCCCAGTATAAATGAGCTGTGTCCCAGTATAAATGAGTTGTGTCCCAGTATAAATGAGCTGTGTCCCAGTATAAATGAGTTGTGTCCCAGTATAAATGAGCTGTGTCCCAGTATAAATGAGTTGTGTCCCAGTATAAATGAGCTGTGTCCCAGTATAAATGAGTTGTGTCCCAGTATAAATGAGCTGTGTCCCAGTATAAATGAGTTGTGTCCCAGTATAAATGAGCTGTGTCCCAGTATAAATGAGTTGTGTCCCAGTATAAATGAGCTGTGTCCCAGTATAAATGAGTTGTGTCCCAGTATAAATGAGCTGTGTCCCAGTATAAATGAGTTGTGTCCCAGTATAAATGAGCTGTGTCCCAGTATAAATGAGTTGTGTCCCAGTATAAATGAGCTGTGTCCCAGTATAAATGAGTTGTGTCCCAGTATAAATGAGCTGTGTCCCAGTATAAATGAGTTGTGTCCCAGTATAAATGAGCTGTGTCCCAGTATAAATGAGTTGTGTCCCAGTATAAATGAGCTGTGTCCCAGTATAAATGAGTTGTGTCCCAGTATAAATGAGCTGTGTCCCAGTATAAATGAGTTGTGTCCCAGTATAAATGAGCTGTGTCCCAGTATAAATGAGTTGTGTCCCAGTATAAATGAGCTGTGTCCCAGTATAAATGAGTTGTGTCCCAGTATAAATGAGCTGTGTCCCAGTATAAATGAGTTGTGTCCCAGTATAAATGAGCTGTGTCCCAGTATAAATGAGTTGTGTCCCAGTATAAATGAGCTGTGTCCCAGTATAAATGAGTTGTGTCCCAGTATAAATGAGCTGTGTCCCAGTATAAATGAGTTGTGTCCCAGTATAAATGAGCTGTGTCCCAGTATAAATGAGTTGTGTCCCAGTATAAATGAGCTGTGTCCCAGTATAAATGAGTTGTGTCCCAGTATAAATGAGCTGTGTCCCAGTATAAATGAGTTGTGTCCCAGTATAAATGAGCTGTGTCCCAGTATAAATGAGTTGTGTCCCAGTATAAATGAGCTGTGTCCCAGTATAAATGAGTTGTGTCCCAGTATAAATGAGCTGTGTCCCAGTATAAATGAGTTGTGTCCCAGTATAAATGAGCTGTGTCCCAGTATAAATGAGTTGTGTCCCAGTATAAATGAGCTGTGTCCCAGTATAAATGAGTTGTGTCCCAGTATAAATGAGCTGTGTCCCAGTATAAATGAGTTGTGTCCCAGTATAAATGAGCTGTGTCCCAGTATAAATGAGTTGTGTCCCAGTATAAATGAGCTGTGTCCCAGTATAAATGAGTTGTGTCCCAGTATAAATGAGCTGTGTCCCAGTATAAATGAGTTGTGTCCCAGTATAAATGAGCTGTGTCCCAGTATAAATGAGTTGTGTCCCAGTATAAATGAGCTGTGTCCCAGTATAAATGAGTTGTGTCCCAGTATAAATGAGCTGTGTCCCAGTATAAATGAGTTGTGTCCCAGTATAAATGAGCTGTGTCCCAGTATAAATGAGTTGTGTCCCAGTATAAATGAGCTGTGTCCCAGTATAAATGAGTTGTGTCCCAGTATAAATGAGCTGTGTCCCAGTATAAATGAGTTGTGTCCCAGTATAAATGAGCTGTGTCCCAGTATAAATGAGTTGTGTCCCAGTATAAATGAGCTGTGTCCCAGTATAAATGAGTTGTGTCCCAGTATAAATGAGCTGTGTCCCAGTATAAATGAGTTGTGTCCCAGTATAAATGAGCTGTGTCCCAGTATAAATGAGTTGTGTCCCAGTATAAATGAGCTGTGTCCCAGTATAAATGAGTTGTGTCCCAGTATAAATGAGCTGTGTCCCAGTATAAATGAGTTGTGTCCCAGTATAAATGAGCTGTGTCCCAGTATAAATGAGTTGTGTCCCAGTATAAATGAGCTGTGTCCCAGTATAAATGAGTTGTGTCCCAGTATAAATGAGCTGTGTCCCAGTATAAATGAGTTGTGTCCCAGTATAAATGAGCTGTGTCCCAGTATAAATGAGTTGTGTCCCAGTATAAATGAGATGTGTCCCAGTATAAATGAGCTGTGTCCTAAATGCTACGATTAGTTTTTGACAATAAATACTTCTCATACATTAATTCAGATAACTCTAAACAGAGGAAACTGCTCAGGGGCCGATTCTGTCAACGTGCACGAGCAGTAGGTGAACCACACACACACGCATGCAGCACACAGTGTGTCGTGTGAGTTTGAGGTCTCGTAACGTCACAAAAACAGTCAATTTTATTTTTATAAATGAAACCAAATGAGATGAGAAGGAGGGAGGTCAGACCGCGGTGAATCGGGTTCAGGTTGGATATTCAACGACCAGCGTTTAGGGACCGTCAACAAATGACAGGCTTTCAGTGAAACGGAAATTCTCATAAAGGACATAAAACAATATTTTCATACTAAAGAAAACAGATTTCTGATGTAAACAGAGAGAAATCACTTTTTTTTTGTTTTCATACAGGGTGCCAATTCTTTTGACTTGCTTCAAATTTTAATTGAGATTTTAATGATTTAAAAGAAAGAAAATCCACTGGCTTCTAAACCAGGTGACCCAGTCACTTCATAGCTGAACTGAAGCAGATGAGCATCCAAACAAGAAACAACTCTTCCTGATTTTCTTAAAGCTGAGTCACAGTCAATGATCGACCACTTTGTGGAACTGAAAAATAGGCAGAACACTTTAATGCTCAAAAATTAAACAAACTGTTCACTCTGAAAACCAGGCAGTAACGTGACTAGTTACTGTGTGTGTGTGAAGAGTTCTGCCATCGTTTGTTATGGTGTTTATGCTTTTACTGCCATGATGAAAGTCTTCATGTTTGTTAAAAGAAATGCGTTCTCACACTCATTAATATCTCTTGGTAGGAATGTGTCAGTGGCACGGGGCAGTGTGTGTTTGTGTGTGTGTGGGAGACGGGGACTGTGTGGTAGGGGGCCTGTGCCCCAATAGAGCTTTATGCCTAGCAAAACCTCCAGAGCTAGAATGGGCATGTAGAGAGTAATAAAGGAAAGGCCAGTGTGTTGGTTCCAAAACATGCATCATACAAGTAAAACAACACCTGGGGGGTATTCCAGAAAGCTGGATGAAGGGAAAGCCTGGCTTA
>CM047986.1:35569977-35586112 GCA_026261665.1 Melanotaenia duboulayi | reverse complement strand
CACCCGCAGAACTGGAGCTGCTGCAACAGACGTCCGACCAGGACGTAGGCGCCAAGCGTACAGCGTATATACAGCGTATTTAAGAGTTCTCGTCACTATGGGAGGTAGTGGTGCTTCTCCGTTATCCTCATTTACTCTATTTTTCAATAGCTATTTTTTACTGATATAATAAAGGTATAAATTCTTAAAGAAAGTGTCACTGAAACCTGTAGAATGTAATGAAGCAGTTATCTTACCATTTACTGAAGGTTAAAATACATAGAAGTACAGTTTAGAGCAGATAATAGAAATCACTGGATCATATAGAAGACCTGAAGCTGGTCCTGAAGTAAGACCTGAAGCAGGTCCTGAAGTCAGACCTGAAGTTGGTCCTGAAGTCAGACCTGAAGCAGGTCCTGAAGTCAGACCTGAAGCTGGTCCTGAAGGAAGACCTGAAGCAAGTCCTGAAGTAAGACCTGAAGCAGGTCCTGAAGTCAGACCTGAAGCAAGTCCTGAAGGAAGACCTGGAGTTAGATCTGAGGTCAGACCTGAAGGAAGTCCTGGAGTAGGACCTGAAGACAGACCTGGACTCAGACCTGAGGGAAGACCTGAAGTTTCGTCCTCTACATTTTTAAACAACTTCTTCACATTTTGTGGGGAAAATGGTCGAAGATTTTTGTTTTACCGTCTGATCCTTCTGAGGAGCTTCAGCCACTTCAGTCAGCCATATTCAGGAATACTTCTCCAGGATCCTTGAAGAACTTTCCAAACCTCTTCTGGTGATGTTCCTGCCTTATGTTCTGTTCTCTGTCCAGATGATCCCACACTGCTTCACTAATGTTGAGGTCCAGGTACTGGAGAGGTCCCTCTATCAGTCCCATCGAGGTTCAGGTTCTGGGGAGGACCCATCCCTCTTTCAGACCTGTTTTCACTGGTCTTCAGTCCAGTTCTTATGTCATGTGACATACCTCAACGATTCCTCCCTGTTTTCCTTCCATAAGAATGGATTGTTGACAGCAATGTTTCCATGGAGACCATTTCTGATGAGGCTTCGACCAACAGCAGATGGATGAGCTGAAGGTCCAGATTCATGTCTCAGGCCTGCCTATTCTTCTTTTGTTCTCAATTTTTATAAAACTTAGACCAAATTCTGTTACCAAGTAACCAGTGATACCTTCTGAAAATGGCTTCTTTGCTAAATAATATGAGTAGAGTAACAGCTGGTTCATCTTTTGTGCAAGGCATCTTCATACTTAAAAAACTGATATCAGTGTTGAGCATCTTAAGAAAAGATATAGAAATAAAAAAATAGTTCAGTTCATGAACCGGACTGACAGGACAGAAAGAAAAGCCTCTGAAAATGAGAACCTATGAAAGGCTGAAGAGCTGTTGCTCAAGACAATCTTAAACATTTACAACAAACATTCCTTGGGAGCAAACAACAAAAAAATGAGGAGTCACTCATCATTTTTACACAATACTGTAAATACTTTTCTTTTTAATAAAACCAAAACAACAAACAAAGAGAACATGAAAAGTTCCTTAAAACAAGTAAAACGACAACAACACAGTTGGAACTGCAAAAAACAATATTCTCCGTAATAATATATATTTCTCTTTCCTCTGGACGCCCCAACCTAATCCTCCATGTAGGTTGCAGGAAGGAAAACAGCTGATTTGTAGTTGTACAAAGGAGGATGTGCTGGGAAAAGGATAACAAGCTACAGTTTCTAAGCATAAGAACATAAACTGGGGCCTATTTGCTATTTATGATTCAGATTTAATAGCCCTAAATTAAAAAGAAAGCTGTATCGTGTTAGGGGGAACAGTTGTTGCCTGATGAAGACGAACTCTTTCTGCTCGGAACTAGCACTGAAGACTGAGCAAGTCTTCCCATGTTTCGTGTAATAACTCAGAAATTCTCAGGCATGAAGTTAATTCTGAAGAACTTCATCCATTTTCTCTATGTGTTTGTTCACTTGTAAATGTTTGGCTTCTGGTTAGGACAACTACTTGTTCTCCCTGTGGTGATGCTACACAGCCTTGTTTTTTCACATTTCTCTTTCTCAAAATATCGTTTCAGATTAGCTTTGCTGGCAAATGGAAACCAGTTTTAGATCCGAGTCTTTAGAAGCAGAAGGAAAGCAACAACTCACACATATACTTCTTCTATAGGACAAAAGTAGTAAACAGCCAAGGTGCGGCTACATGCTAACAGTGTTGTTGAGTAGTTGTAAGTCATAGCAAGAATGAACTACAGTAAAGTGAATGTTAGAGAGAACATGGTTTAGATTTATATAAGCGTGGCATCAAATTGTAAATAAATATATACTGAAATAAAAACCAGAATCATTTGAATCAGAGCATTAAATATGTATTTTTATATAATCTTTTTGCTCTGTTTTTGCATCCGAAGCCACACTGATTATAATTCCGATTTCCTGTTTGCTCCAGATTTTATGGAAAATTTTCTTGTTAAGTGGATTTTTGCTGATTATTAGGTATTTATAAATTTCGTATTTTATCACATGAAACTGTCACAGTAGGCTAGGTAGACCTGCAGCTTGACTCTGGAGATCATTTGTATCCAGGTCCACAGGGCATGGGAACCGACGTCACTACGAAGAGGAATCTGGAACATAAATAATACGCAGCCGCCATTTTCTGATCAATAAGTATTTAAACAACAACAATGTTGAAAGTTAGAAACAAACTAAATGAGCGACACACAAGCTTGTTTCCGAGGCGAGGAGACGCTAAGCGGAAAAGATTGCATCCACTGGAGATAATGAACCGCACGAAATGTTGGCTAAAGAGAGGACCCGGGACCCCAATCCCTTACCGCCTGACTTTTTTGTGCATCTGGTCTGTAGTGTGAGCACCTTTACTGTAGCTCAGTTTAGAAATTTTAACCCTTTGGAGGCTCATGTACAGTTTACAAAGCCTCTATCTGTCAGTCTACCTGATCTAATATGGCAGACACCCTTATAGGGATTATTAGGGGGATGTGTCAGGACAGCCACGCCAGCCGCCTCCTCCTTGTTATGTTGGACACACCTTATTAAAAGAATAAAAAGACCTTTGTTTGCTATTTTTTCGCTGTACATCATGTGCATTGCAGCCGACAACGCAACACGTACTCCCCATCTTGATCCGGCCTGCTCATAAGTGGCCTCCAACAATGGCTATTTTCCCCGTCAGCCACCGCAGGGCTGGTGTTGCGACGTTAAGTTCCCGTGCCCTGTTCTCCTATCTATGCTGCTTTTTCTCTCTATAATGCATTGTATGCTTAGGGATGCTTCACAGCTTCCATTACATCAACAAATATCAGATAAGGCTGAAAAGCTCTAAATAATTCAGTATCTTTATCCACATTTTGAAAAGTACGTTTTACTTGACTCCTTAAGATCTTTGTTTAAAGCAGCCTCCTAAAGCCAAAGGATTGTTCTGGAAAAGTTCCCAGTTTATTCTTCAGCCTCTGAAGATGCTAGAAACATTCAGCGTGAGTCACTTGAGAGGTGGATTCTTCAACTTTATCCCTAACCTGGCCCTTAGAAATCATAGTGTTGTGAAATGTTGGTGCTACTTGCGTGTTGCTCCAGGCGTCAGAGCTAAAACAACACAAAAGTCACTCTGAGTCATAACGGGTTAATCTAGCCTTTAATGCCTGAATGAATGTGTCCTTGCCTTCCACAGAACCAACAGCCTGTGTTCTCTAAAGATGGCACCAGATTCTTCCTGACTGTCCCAGTAAAACAAGGAGGGCGTGGAGAGTTCCATCACATCGCCATGTACACAACACAGGTGAGACTTGCCCATGCTTCCAACAGCCAGTCCCCAGCCAGAGCTTTCACACACAGTCACGCTACAGTCTTTGTTCAGATGGCTGGACGTTGAGCAGTTTGTCTGGAACTTAAAGAGAACCAGCACTTCTCTTTGTCCATCAAAACCCATGCAGAAGGTCAGAAAATCATGAGTTCTGGATGTCAGGATCATGGATGGCGTTTTTTAGTTGTGATTTTGTTTTTTAGTTCTGGTTTTTCTCATGTTTAGTTTCTGTTTTAAGATCATGGTTTGGGTTTTTGGGATTTTTCWTGTTTAGTTCAGTTTTTCCTCATGTGCTGTGTTTTCTGTTCCTGGCTCATTAACTCACCTGGTTTGATTTTGATTCACTTCACTAGTTCCCACTTTGTTCCTCTGTGTGTATATATACCCCATGGTTTTCAGTTTGCCCTTGTCAGTTCCTAATTTTGGTTTATCCCTGTCGTGTGTGGTTCCCTGTCCGGAGTTTGTGATGCTTTACCTTCACCGGTTCTGCCTGCACTTGGGTCCTCACCTCCGCCACCATTCATGACACTGGATGGAAACTGCTCCCAAAAGACAATAAGAAACGTAGCTTTTTTTCCTTAACTGAATGCGGTTTTAACCTGGTGGATAGAAGTTCTGAGGCCAGACAGCAAAGGTTTTTTCAGCATTTTCTGTCTGTTTTACAAACATGAAGCATAAATCAGGTCTTCTTCTGCCTCTGGTTCGGTGAATCTTGGTCGTATTAAGATGAAACTTCCAGCTGTGGAATCTGTGAGATGTGAGCTTTCAGTAGAGGAGCCGTTTGTTCGTGTTCATGGGGAGACATCATCTGTGTTTATGTATTTTTTCAGACTTTGTGTACCTGGCCTTTGGTAAGTACAACAGAAATGCAGGTAAAAAATGAGTTCCAGCTGCAAGACTCAGACTCACAGCCAGAATCCTGCCACGTGTCGGGTTCCCATGAGTACCGACGAGTGGTCTGCAGGAAAATGCTTCACATGTAAAATAAATAAGAGAAAAATGCACTGGGCAACAATAAAATTTTTTTAATGTGATTAATTGTGCGATTAATCATGATTAATCACATTGTTGCACGAAAAATTCAATAATTTCAAAAGTAGTGTTTTCCTGGAAAAATGATTTGTTGTTAAAAAAAAAAAAAAAAAGTTAATCAGAAGTTTATACCAGGCAGCAAGTACAGCTAAGCACACACAACCGGTACAGTTAAACTGCGAATGGCTCATTAAATCAGTTATGGTTTCTAAACACATCAGTTTTCTATTTTCTTGAGCAAGTACCAGCAGAAACCTTTTTTACTTTTATCCAGGACGTTCAGAAACCGGCTTTACTTTCAAGAATCTCAGGGAAAAGGATAAGGAAGAAAACTTTCTGTGGTGCAGGTTGAGTAGGAACACAATGACAAAATCAACTACATTTCTACATTTTCTTACTCTTCTGCACCAGCTGGTTGCTGAGACACACAAGGTCAGTTTCAAGAAACCCTCTTCTTCTGTACATGACCTGCAGAAACAAGCTATCGAGGTGCGGGTGTTGCAGGCGGTGGAGACCAGTCTGCTGCGTGAGCCTGGGACCTCCATGCTAACGGACAGGCTTCTGTACTGACGGAGGGCTCTCTGTTCTTCCTCCCTTTCAGAAACTTGTTCCCTGGTGGCTGTGAGGTTGTTACTTCCACAGGTTGCTGTGCAACAACCTGCTGCTTGAGTAAGTTGGTGACAGAGGCCCACACTCCATCTCAGCTCTGGGTTTACACTTGAGGTCCTTGAATCTTGGCTCCAAGGCAGTGGCGATCTTCACATTTGCAATGTTGCCATTTTTCTCCAGATCTGTTCTGATGTAGACTTGAATTTGACCACGTGGGCCGGATCATCATCTGAGCAAGAAGCAGGCAGAACCACAGAACACGAATCGTACTTTTCTCCTCCCAGAAGCTCAGCTAAATCTCTACAACAAAAAAAACATCAAACACGTCCCTTTTCATGTTCATGCTGTGAAATATGCATGATGTCAATAAAATATACCTGCAGGGCTCCAGCAGCGTTTCCAACCTCTGCATTCAGCTGGAGCTGCCATGTTCTCAGTGTGGTGTGTGTGAGGACATCCTTCAGTGACTGCTCATTCCTGCCGATGCTTTTTATCACGTCCATCTGGGTGGAATGTTTTGAATGAGAGACTCCTTTTTGTCCACGTTCAGTTTGTTGTTCTGCAGCTTTTGCTGGTCCGTGTTGAAAGTGATCTGCAGAGACTGAGCGCAGCGGACATGTTCAGAGGCAGAGGTCCTGCAGCAACCATCATATTTCTAGCATTTTTATCTGAAACCTTCCACCACTGAGCAACTTTAAATATTCCACCCATGTTTCAGTAAGATGTCTCTTCTTTGTTCGTGCCGTAGCATGTGAATGCAGCTTCACTGTGCATCAGTAACCATGGTTACCCAGTGATGTCCAGTAGTCTCCAGTCAGAGCAACAGTTGGTTCACGTGGTAACATGCTCGCTTTTGTTGTCCTCTTCTTTCCATACAACCCATGTAATCTTGTGACGGAGCATCTGGAGGGAATCTCATATGCGATCCAGACAACGTTCCTCAGACCAGCTGGTCTGCAGGTTGTAGCGATCCACTTCACAACGGCACTCGTTAGCTGGTCTTGCTTTTGTTTTTCTCTACTTCTCCCACACAATGCATCTATCGTCGCTGGTGATTCGGTGGCATCACCGTGTTGCATTTAAATGATACTTCGGACTCCAAGTAGTCCAGAAGCTTCAACTAACAAATAACTAAATGTTAGCTAATAAACTTTGTAAGCATTCATGTCAGATTGAGTTGTACACATAAAGATTATCAGGCTGTTTTTGTCCAGATTTTCTTCTTCCCGACCGAGGACGGAAAACACCCGATTATCTTGAGCTTTATAAGAGTTTCCTGTAAAATGATCCCGTGGGCTGATTTTTGCAGTTTGTTCTGCCTTTTACTGCTTCTGAGGCTTTCTTTGCTCCATCTGTGACGCTGTTACGGTTTTAAGTGAAGCACTCTTCACATTAAACCTGTTCACATGTTTCTGGCTCGCTGACCGTCTGGATGAATCACCCTCTGTCTGCCCTTCTTCTGTCTTCCTTCAGTTCAGAGCAGATCAGAGTGAAGTCCGACATCTGACATCGGGGAACTGGGAGGTGACGGAGATCCTGGTCTACGATGAGAACACCGACGATCTGTGAGTCTAAACGCAGGCCACATGTCCAGTTCACAGCTGTCAGACAAGTAGGAAAAGTATTTTCATGTAGCATGTTTGCTGGTGTTAGCTGTCTGTGTTCTCCTCACAGTTATTTTCTCAGCACCGAAGGCTCACCGCGGAGACGGCAGCTGTACAGGTCTGACTCTTACTCTGCTCCTCATCTAGTTTTCTGTTGAGCCTCACGATGTCCCGTCAGGCTGTAATCACCAGAGTGTGTTTTATGTAAAGAACATAGTAAAATGTTAACATTAAACACAACTCTGGTACTTTACTATTGATCAATAATTAAATAAGCATTAATAAAAAGGGTGACTTGAAAATATTCACAGTATTATTGGGATCCACAAAACATCAATCTGTAAATATAAATAAAAAACAGAAAAGAATTTCAGACATGTTTAGAGTTTGTAGAGATGCACTGATTAACATCAGTACATTAAACATCATTTTGTTCAGCTGTTTTTGTTTTCATGTGTCCGTTTCTACATTTTTTAATGTTGGAACTTCCACACACATGATCTGAAACCGGATCCTGGTTGGGTTTGATCCTTGAAACTATTTGGCCCAATGAAATGAAATAAAAAAGAATAAAAAAAAACATAAATAAAGGAATAAAATCATTATGTCTGACAGATTTTTCCCTCCTTAGTGTGAAAACCGTGGGTCTGTTTCCTCGCCGCTGTTTAACCTGCGAGCTGAATAAAGCTCACTGTCTGTACCTCCACGCTGCTTTCAGCCCCACGAACCAGCACGTCATCCTGCACTGTAAAGGTAGGTCCCCAGGGACCCACTGGGAGGGTCGGCTGCTTTTTTCTGGCTATGACGGCATGCAGGCGGCTGCATGGTCCTTGACTTAAATGATGGTTTAAAGGTTTGTATTTACGAGACTGCAGCAGCTCAGAGGAGGACGCATCCTGTTTTCCAACGCAGGAAACAGATTATCATCAGATGTCTGTGGAGGACCAGGAGGGTCGTAGCAGGTTGCTAATCTCATTATTTCATTCAACAATGAATTCATATGGAAAGAAACGGAATTGCAGTATTTTGTAATTAAACATTTCAAACTGAAATATTAAATTTAATTTACTTTACTTACTTACTTTAATATTGAAATAATTTATTATTAAAAACTAATTTGTAAATGTACTTTTCTAAAAGAAGAAATAATTGACACAAATGTGGTTATAAATCATTTAGATTACCTAGATTTTATATCCTAGGTCTGGGTCCATGTGGGACAGGTAGTGGGTCTGGATGCGGACCATGGTCTGGGGCTTCTGGATGTTGGCAGGTGGAGCAGCACTGAGCTCAGCCCTGGGACTGGTTGAGTGACCTATAGGCTACCCAGTTAAAAAACAAAAGAAAAAATAACATTTTGACAGCACATTGTGGTAGGCTTTGACATATTTTATTTTAATTGGAACTTTTTTATATATATTTTGTTCATTTTTATTTGGCACAAAGTTCAATATAATGAGCAAATATTTCTGCAAATGCAACGGATCTGTTCTAGTTTTTAAAAAGTAGACCCTACAGCCGTGGTTATATAACCTGAGTTCAGCAGATTTACAGGAGAAACAACTGCTTGTAGCCTGTTATGCTGTTGGTCTGCTGTTCTGGTCATTTTTCTCAAAATGATCAGAATGCCCCCCCGCCCTCTGGTATTTTCACAAATCGGACTCTGGTCTTAAGTGTGTTGTAATTAATTAATCTTAATTAATTGCATAACAATATTTGCCTGAAAAAGCCACATTTATTTTATTTAAACGGATTTTAGTGGACGACTGAATCAAATAATAGACACACTAATACTGTAAACTCAGCTCTAGTAATGTCTGGAAAATACATTTAATTGTGTTTCAATTCCAAACAGTTGAAACAGAAATAAAAAACATCTCCGGTCCAGAACGAACAGACCTGAAGTAAAAGAGCCATTTTCAGTCCTTTAACCAGCAGCTGCAGCTGTACTCTGGTCCAGAGTCTAGAACATGTTACAGAACTTTAACTTCCTACGTGTTCTCCTCCACACGCTTCATTAACAGGCGTTAATATGTGACAGTAAACAGGATGGGATCAGCCAGCAGCAGCTTCCAGTCTGGTCCTGGAGCAGAGGGAACGTCTCCAGACCTGCAGCTGGAAGATGATGGACAAGCCATGTGGATGTGGGAGGGGCCTGTGGATGGGGGAGGGGCATGTAGAAGGGGGAGGGGCAGAGGCTGAGGTGAGTGCTTTCACCTCAGTTTCCAAAGGTCTCCAATAACACCAGAAAAGTGTCTAGATTTGTTGCTAGTTGCTGCTTTGAAATAGTCGCTAGACAGGTCTGAAAACTCGCTCAATATATCGGTAAGCTGGCTAAGTTTTTAGTCGAGTGCCAACGGGTGTACCAGTGTATTCAGTATACCAGAAACTTGTGCAGTAACAAAAGTTCCACATCATTCGGAATTCAAACTCTGAATAAATGCATTAATTATCTTAAGGTGTTATTTTTTGTGATTAATTAGTTATAATTAACACGTAAAAGTCCCACTGCTAGTAGCGGGTGACCCTCAACCCACAGTATAGCTTTGAATATCACATGAACAGATTGAAATGCCCCTAAGGATAATGAATTAGTATGATCTCTATGTGAGCTGTATGTACCTCTGCCTAACATGTAAGATATGGTAGAACCATAGAAAGCATTAAAACCAGTTTTCTTTGTTTATGATACAAATCAGGCATCAGATCATAAACAAATAAAACTGGTTTTAATGCTTTTAATACCCTACATATATCATCAAATCAAAGAAGAAACCATTTGGGTCCCAACACTGATCCCTGGGGGACCTCGTAAGCAATAGCCAAGCTATCATTAAACACCGGGCTTCACAAACTGCCTCCTGCCACTCAGAGAGCTGTAAGGCTGCTCCCCTGATGCCATATCGCTCTGGCTTAGTTAGATTTCAGGATTTATTGAATGAACTGTTTTTTTAAATAAGCAAATATTCTGACTACATGTTGTTTCTCACCTAAAGAACTTGTTATTTCTTCAACTGGATCTAGTAATCCAGTGATGTAGATCTGTTCTGAAAACATACTGACAATCAGCCAAACTATCCGACCCTTCTGAACTGGTGCTCATTCCCAGATTTGGACAAAAGTATAACTGTAGCAGTTTTCATCCTGTTTGGAAATGTGCCAGTCCTGAATAATTAATTACAGATGTGGTTTGGATAAACCATCAATCATCCGTGTAACTAGTGACAGGACAGCATCATCACCCGTCTGCAGATGTGAGAAATATTGTAGCTAAATGCTAACATAAAACTTCCTTTTCCTCAACTAATAAAAATTGAACTTAAATTTCCATCAGTCTTCCAGTCTGTCAGGAATGATCATGTCAGGTATCTGATTGGCTAGATGAGGTCCCACATTCTCAAAGAATTGATTCAATTATTAACATTTTCAGTCAAATAATTTTCTTTGTCACCCATATAAAAATTTTGGGGCAGTTTTCTAGTTTTTATTAATAATTTTTCCACATTTCTTTAATATTATTTTTGTTCTAACCCACTTTATTACAGTATTCTCTTCTACTTAATCTTGGATGGTGGGATTTCTGCTGTTCTATCGACTTGATGAATATTTGGCTGGTTTTCGTACTCTGAATTCTTTTGCGATGTGGGTGTTTATTGCCGTCAGACGCTGGTTAATGTGAACATCAGCTCCTTCCAGTGCTTTCTGTTCAGCCACTGCAGCTTAACAGCTGGTTTTCCTGGACAGACGGAGACATGCTTCAACTGCATCCTGATCCAGGATTACCCCTTTTGATTTAAAAAAGCATCCGAGGTCTAAGAGATGCCAGGTTCCAGCCGATCACCTCTCAGCCGAGCGGATGATGCGCTGCAGTCTATCTTTGGTAGCTGCAGCATACCAGGTGGTGATGGAGGACATGAGGATGGACTCCATGATGGAGGTGAAGAAGTCCTCCAACATCGACCTGGGCAGCTCGAACTTCTTTCATCCTCTGCTGAGCTTTTCTGATGATGGAGTGGCAGGACTCTACGGTTGGAGAATCACGCAGGGTGATGGAGGAGGGAAGGGCTGTGTTCTTCCTGATGTCTGAGCAGCACAAAGTTCCAAGTTGTTCCTGCTGCACCAGGTCACCAGTTGATCAACCTCCCTCCTGTAGGCAGACTCCACCAGAGACGAGGCCGATGAGGGTGGTGTTGTTTGACACACTGGTGGTGAAGGTGCAGCTGCTGGTGGACAGGGAGAAGAGTAGACGGGAGACAACAGAGGCCTGGGGAGAACCGCTGTTGGTCATGAAGGAGCCGGGTGTTTTTTTCTAGGTTTACACGCTGCTTCCTGTCAGACAGGAAGTCTGTGTTCCAACTGCAGGTGGAGGGAGGTGCGCTGAGCTGGGATGAGGGTTTTAAAAGTGTGTGACACGGGCAATGTAAAGATCAGAGCTGCTACCATCAGAAGTAGAAGAACAGAAATCAAGTAACAGCTGCAGTTTGTGTTGCAGCTAAATGAAAGTAGTGCTGAAGGTGTTCGAGAAGCAGAACTGTTCCTACTGAGGGTCGGGAAGCGGAACTGTTCCAACTGAGGGTCGGGAAGCAGAACTGTTCCTACTGAGGGTTGGGAAGCGGAACTGTTCCAACTGACGGTCGGGAAGCGGAACTGTTCCTACTGAGGGTCGGGAAGCGGAACTGTTCCAACTGACGGTCGGGAAGCGGAACTATTCCTACTGAGGGTCGGGAAGCGGAACTGTTCCTACTGAGGGTCGGGAAGCGGGACTGTTCCGGCTTTGATTCGGGAAGTGGAACTGTTCCAACTGAGGGTCGGGAAGCGGAACTGTTCCGGCTGAGATTCGGGAAGCGGAACTGTTCCTACTGAGGGTCGGGAAGCGGAACTGTTCCTACTGAGGGTCGGGAAGCGGAACTGTTCCGGCCGAGATTCGGGAAGCGGAACTGTTCCGGCCGAGATTCCAGCAAACCCGCCTTTCAAGGAATCTGGCTGGGTGTTTTGCTAAAGCAAATTGAAATGAACCGACTTAATTTGACAGTCAGAGGCTGTTAGTCAGCGAGTGGCCTTTAATCAGGGAAGGAGGAGAAAAACAAGCCTCCTGCTTTCAGAATTTCTGCACATTTCATTCATAATAAAACTTTATCTGTAAACAGCGAAGCTAACATTCAGCTGTTTCTGTTTTAATGTCCATGTTTAGGTCCAGGATCTCCGACTGTAATCCTACACAGTCTCAATAATTCAAGTAAGTCAGACACACAAATGCCTGCTTCATCTTATCCTTGTTTTTATTTTTATTTGTTAAAATATTTTTTTCTATTTGTTGCGGCGATGTAAAGAACAAACTGGACGTCTTAAGACATTGCCTGAACTGTCTGGACTAAAGCCTCTAATTCAGCTGGCCGTTGCAGAGATGACGTTGTTATACTGATATCTGATTTGCTTTTATTTAGATTTGGATTTGTGGGTGCTTTGCCGTGAAAGTGTCTGCCGGCCTGTAGTGTGCGCCATGGGCCTCTATTCTTCACCCCTAGTGCATATACTGAAAATTACACATCTTAACAAACCTCTCGCCTTTATTTCCCCCCAAAACTATTGAAATAGACCATGTGGTTGCAATGATCATCTGTGTGGGGAGGGAATGACTTCAGGAACGACCTTGTTCATCATTAGCTCATATCCTTTATTTACGGTCCATGAACATTAGCTAGCCCCAACCCTAGCCCTAGCTAACCTTACCTGCAGAGTGCAGCCACAGGCTGCAAGAGGAGACCGTTTGAGGGCAAAGAATCCTTTGCGGTTGTGTTTAGTTGTAGTTTAGCTTTTTAAATAAGCAGACCTCCCAGCAGCTGCTAACATCCCCACCATCCTCTCTTTACTCACAGCTTTCTACAAGACAGACTTGTTCTCCCTCAACACGAACATCTTGTTCTTATTCAGGTTTTGTCTTTGCAAATCCAGATTCCTTCCTCTTCTTGATGTTTTTCTAACTTTGTTTAATTTTTCATTCATTAGCATACTGCAGACACATGCTGCATTCAGCCTGTTGCCTCCTATTGTTATCCATGACTGCAGCATCAGACAGTTAACAGCTGTGCTGCAGGAAGAGAAAACAATTTGCTGTAGGTTATTTGGACAGAATCTCCGTCCACAGCTGGGAACTCGACACCTTTGGCAATTTCATAATGAGATGTCTATTGATTTTGGGTTTTCCATTAGAAAAATTTCCATTTCATTTAACAGATTCTGAGATGACTTGAACGGGAGAAAGACCACATCACAGTTGTTGTTTACTACTTGGTAGGGTTACTGTTGTGGAGGCCTGTATGAACAAGCCCCTGAGTGTCATTTGTCTGCAGTTATATTTGGATTTTTATGTGAATTTTGAATTCTTTTCATGCTTCCACCCTCAACTGGACAGATTACTACATCATCGAGAGCAACTCTTTGCTGAAAGCAGCTTTGAAGTACAAAAGGATCCAGCTGACTGACTTCAGAACTGTTCCCATGGAGCATTTTGGTAAGAACATCTGGTTTCTGTAGTCCTACTGTGACCCTGGTAAGTTCAGCACAGATTCATCTTCATTTTTTATTTCCCCTTACAGATTTACCTCTGAAGATATCTTACCCCCCAGACTTCTCAGACTCCCGTCATTACGGACTGCTGCTGCTGGTGTACGTACCAGATGTGATAACACAGCAAATATCTACAGATTTTATATCTGACATATGAGTCTGTGTACAGTTCTATAGGGCTGATATAGAAGTACAAGTATATGCTTATTCCTTATGTGTGAGTCAGTAGGAGCAGAATATTTTAGGATTGTATTGAAGGTTATATAACGGTCTTGTATATCTTTATAATATGGTCCTATATATACACTGAATGATACCTGGAGGCACAGAGTAAAGTTGGTTAAAAGAAGAGAAACATCACTTAAGAAATAGCTGCCAAGTGGCCTGATTACCATACAGTTTCCACCCAGGGGGGTGGATTTACGGCTGACCGGCCCAGCTAGCCAAGCCCAGCCAGCCCGGCCCAGCCTGGCTTGGAGGAGAAAAACACTCAGACAACCAGTTCAGGAAAAGAACAGTTCTGTTGCATATGTGAACCTTTTTTATGAACCTGGGTGGTAACGTGTTTGTATACCTTTGTAGACCTCTTGTTTGCACAAAAAAACATAAATAACTCTGTGATGTGAAGGAGAAAATGCAAAAACCTGAAGCCTGACCATCTAACCTGAAGAAATGTATATCGTGTGTGCAGAGATAGCGCCCCTGGTGGTCAGGCTGTGAATGACCGTTTCTTTCTGGGCTGGGAGTCTGTCCTGGTCAGTTCTGACAGCGTCATCGTGGCCCGTCTGGATGGCCGTGGCAGCGGCTTCCAGGGTCAGAGGATCCTGCATGAGGTTCACCAAAGACTGGGAACTGTTGATGTCCAGGACCAGATTGCAGCAGTGGAGTATGATGTCTCATTCACTTAATTTTGAACCATTTTTTGTTCTGCTTGAAAATAATAAAAAGTGCTGGAATGAATTTTATCCAGTACTATTTGAACCTGCTCATGCACCATGATTTAATGAATATTCCTAATATAAAATTTCCTGCATTGTCCTGTATTACTGTAGTTTCTACATTGTTAAACCTGCAGCGTAGAAAACACCCGTCCTCGGTGTCATAGTGGAAGGAAACTGTGAAAACTTGCTCCCACTTCATTTAGGTGAGCATAAGGCAGAAAAAACAGAACTGAGCATTTAAAACAGTATTCAGTTTAGATAGAGAGCAATGTTTCTCTAAATCAGGAGATTACAACATTTTACTTACCATGTCTTAAAATCTCAAAAATGACATGCTACACCCCGTCATTATTTCCTAACCCTAACCAGCCAACATGCAGATGTTCAGGAACCTTTATGATCCCCTGGGGGCAATGAGTTTTACAGCCAGTAACATGTATAATACAACCAACAGACACATCATATCTCAGCAGACCATTTAAAAACGCAATTGCTGCAGGAATAAATTAATCTTTTAGTATGGTAGTCCCACACCTCGGCAGCAGGTATCTTCGTCCGGAAGGACGCAATCTGAACTGGTCCTGTAGTGGGTGGTCTGGATCTGACAGGACGGTCTGGCTTCCCTCACTGACCGGGTTGTTCAAGACTGTGCAGCTATTTTACTGAACAACCTGACAACCCCCGACAGTCTGTTTCTATTATTACATTAAAGACCAAACCAGCAAACAAAGTTAAACGTTAATTTTCAATAAAAACCTGCTGAAAATGTCTATTCAGTGGTTCAGTCCTCTAGCATCGGTAAGCTGAAGTAATTCTTCTGTTTTTCAGTCATTTGGTTGTAGATTTGCTGCTGTGTTTTAGGCTGATTGTCCAGGTGGCTTCACATTTGAAATCCTGTGGTCGACCGACTGCTTAATATGCAGCTTTCAAGTACAGTCATGCTGGTATAAAATACATTTACACTCTGTAGCACTTTCTTTTCTTGTTGACTACTCGAAGCCCTTAAACACCACAAACTACATTCATACAACACTTCTTAGTCCACACTGTTGTTTCTTTATGTAGAAATGAAGGACCACCTCCTGAGCCACAGCTGCCCAAACATGGTGCTGTGCATTATTAAGGCCAAACATATCCCCATTGGAATGGTTTGTCCAGAGGACCTTGTTCCTGAAGAGTTCTGTGATTATGGTGGTTATAATTAGAGAGAAAGGGGATTCTTCTGCATCCTCACCAAACAAGCCAAACATTTACAAAATAAAGTACCCAATGGAACATTTAGAGGTACAGAGGATTGTCACTGGGGTAATACTATCACTGGTACTGCCGTTGTACACTCAGCAGTGGGTACTTATTTGTACACTTGCAGTTTGTACAAAACCTTATAAAGTGGACGCTGAAGCGCTGGACAGGACCTGGGCACCAGCGTGAGCCCCTGAAGCATTCGATGCAATGCTGGAGATGTGGAGCTGGAGGATATGCTGAAGACGTGGTACATGGAGCTGGAGGCAACGCTGGAAACGTGGAGCTGGAGGCGACGCTGGAGACACGGTACATGGAGCTGGAGGCAACGCT
>CM047986.1:35397113-35409750 GCA_026261665.1 Melanotaenia duboulayi | reverse complement strand
CAAAAACTCTGGTGCCTAAAAGGTTAATAACTCTTCTGTCCAGATGTTTGTATCCGTCATGGTGCTTCATTTCAAAGCGTCTTCTTACATATTCTTTCATTGCAGCCGAACTGTCTCCACACAGAAAACACTCAGTTTTGTCCTTTACATCCGCAAACATATTCTCTGTTTCCAAAGTCCACTTTTCCTTCAGTCATTTCTGGGATAAAGAGGTTGTTGACAACCGCTCAGTCAGGCTAGAGAATGAATGAGGTACACACTCACGGCTTGTAAGTGACACCTTAATGCACTGGAGGTGCATTGTGGGACTTCTAGTATTATAGTCGTGCGTGTGCTCTATCAGCAGCCCAGCTCTAATAGTCATTACCTATCATCRATCATGTGGGCCACAAATAATTCCTTCATGGGCCGGATGGGGCCTGCGGGCCTTGAGTTTGACACATGTGCTCTGAAAGATTACTTTACTCATTCCTAGGATTATTTTACACATTCCTAGTACTACCTTACTCATTCCTACAATTACTTTACTCATTCCTATGATTATTTTGCACATTCCTAGTACTACCTTAATCATTTCTACAATTACTTGTGGATTCCTAGGATTACTTTACTTATTCCCAGGATTATTTTACTTATTCCTATGATTAATTTACTAATTACTATGATTACTTTACTCATTGCTTGTACTACTTTACTCATTCCTAGTACCAATTAACTCATTCCTAGAATTACTTTTACGCATTTCTAGGATTACTTTACACATTCCTCGTACTACCTTACTCATTCCTAGGACTACTTTACTGATTTCTAGGATTACTTTACGTATTGCTAGGATTTTTTTACTTATGGAGACAAAACAACCATTAACACACTCACTCCCACTGAGAATTTAGAGTGATCAGTTAACCTAACATGCATCTTTGGACGGTGGGAGGAAGCCGGAGAACTCAGAGAGAACCTGCGCATACACTGGGAGACCATGCAAACGCCACAAAAAAAGGCCACCGCCCCCCCCAGGTTTGAACCTCCCCCCAGCCGAGTAGCACTACTTACGATTAATTTATTCATTCCTAGTACTACTTCACTCATTCCTGGGATTACATTAGTCATTCCAAGGATTACTTTAGTCATTCCTATATTACTCTACTCATTCCTAGGATTACTTTACTCAGTCCAAGGACTACTTTATGGCATTCCTAGGATTACTTTAGTCATTCCTAGATTTATTGAGCTGCTTTCCTGCCATCCAGGTGACGTTATTCTGTCACACTAACACATATCTTGATTCTGAATCTTGTGTGCCATTCTGGACAGGAAGCAGGACCACTAAGAAGCAGGATTCGGTCTCTGCTCCTACACAGCAGTCACAATTAAAATTCAACAGGTTAAAGTCTAAAACATGTTTTACCAATGAACTGCAGCCTATGGAAACCACTGGGAAACAGCACCAGTGGTACAACATGGATTGCGGAGCAAGAGGACATGTTGGAAGGAGAGGACTTGGACGAGCCAGACCCAGACCACAGGCAGAACCAGCCCTTGTCCCTGGTCCAGAACCAGAATCTTTCCAGAAACCGGCTCGGCCAGGACCACAACCCAGACAAAGACCTAGATGGAGACATCAACCCAAGCAAAGAAAAAGAATTTCAGCTGAAATTTGTGCCGCGGTCATTCAGGATGTCCTGAGACGTGGAATGACAATGAAAGAAGCAGGACAAAGAGTGACCCCCACCCTGAGCAGATACACTGTGGGATCCTTTATTCAAAGGTTTAAAGAGAACAGATATATGCTGTCACTCAGATCTACACCTACCTTATAGTAGGTTTACATGTTATGTTATGTACTATGTTTTACTGTAATGTTCTTTTGTTCTGTAGAGTTGTAAGACTGCGTGTTGTGGCTAGAAGTCCACCTTTATAGGCTGTAATTGTCCAAACGGTGATGCAAAACAAAGCAATTAAACTGCATGAAATCCAATAACGAAAAATCCAATACAACAACAATATTAGAGTAATAAAAAACGCAAGCTCTTCACCATTGATCATGTGCTGAAGCAAGTCTACAGAGTTCCCTTTGAGTGAAACTCCATCAGTGAAAGAACAGCAATTTCAATACGTGCGAGTGCGCAATCTGTGACAGTTTTTGTTGTTGTTTGGGACAATGTTAGTTTTCATAGAGGGTTATTGATTCAGAATTGGTTCAATATTAGCCAAGTTCTTCTTTCCACGTTGCCTGGCCAGAGAAAACACAGCTTGTGATGTTGACGAGGTCCTRTAGCCTGATCAGGCACAAAGACTTGATGCAGACGAGGTGTAAAATGTTACCGTACTGTGTACATTACATAGTTGTAGAGACTGGACTGGGCTGATTGCGTTTTACTTGTACCTTAGGATTGTACAATCCAGTAATGGCTTCATCAAGATGATTTCTRTTTTGTAATATGCAGTTGTGCACTGTAATGTTCCTCTCTGGTCGCTTCATAGGATGTATTTGTGTTCAAGCTGATGTTTTATGAGAACTGTATAAATTTTCTACTCTGTGAAAAACACGGTKTGAAAAGAGCGTGTTGCATTTTGCAGTGCAGCGTGCTAATTTTACTCTGTGTGCTACTTTAACTCTGTGTGCTAAATTTGCTCTGTGTGGTAATTTTACTGTGTGCTACTATTCTCTGTGTGTGCAAATTTTGCTTTGTGTGCAGATTGTGCTGTGTGCTAATTTAACTTGGTGTGCTAATTTTACTCTGTGTCCTAATTTTGCTCTGTGCGCCAAATTTAGTCTGTGTGCTAATGTTACTCTGTGTGCTAATTTTGCTCTATATAGCAATTTTAGTCTGTGTGCTAATTTAACTCTGTGTGCTACTATTCTCAGTGTGTGCAAATTTTSCTTCGTGTGCAGATTGTRMTYWGTGTGCTAAATTTACTCTGCGTGCTAATTTYACTCTGTGTGCTAATTTTGCTCTGTCGCCAATTTTAGTCTGTGCGCTAATGTTACTCTGTGTGCTAATTTAGCTMTGTGTGCTAAATTTGCTCTGTGTGCTACTTTTCTCAGTGTGTGCTAATTTTTCTCCGTGTGCTAATTTTGCTCTGTGTTGTAATTTTGCTCAGTGTGCTAAATTTACTCTGCGTGCTAATTGTACACTGTGTGCTACTATTCTCAGTGTGAGCAAATTTTGCTTCGTGTGCAGATTGTGCTCAGTGTGCTAAATTTACTCTGCGTGCTAATTTTACTCTGTGTGCTACTTTTCTCAGTGTGTGCTAAATTTACTCTGCATGCTAATTTTACTCTGTGTGCTACTATTCTCAGTGTGTGCAAATTTTGCTTCGTGTGCAGATTGTGATCAGTGTGCTAAATTTACTCTGCGTGCTAATTTTACTCTGTGTCCTAATTTTGCTCTTTAAACTAATTTTAGTCTGTGTGCTAATATAACTTGGTGTGCTAAATTTACTCTGTGTGCTAATTTTACTCTGTGTCCTAATTTTGCTCTGTGCGCCAGTTTTAGTTTGTGCGCTAATGTTACTCTTTGTGCTAAATTTGCTCTGTGTGGTAATTTTGCTTTGTGTGCTAATTTTACTCTATGTGCCAATTTTAGTCTGCGTGCTAATTTTACTCTGTGTGCTACTATTCTCAGTGTGTGCAAATTTTGCTTCATGTGCAGATTGTGCTTAGTGTGCTAAATTTACTCTGCGTGCTAATTTTACTCTGTGTGCTACTATTCTCAGTCTGTGCAAATTTTGCTTTGTGTGCAGAGTGTGCTCTGTGTGCTAATTTTGCTCTGTGTGCTAATTTTACTGTGTATGCTAATTTTGCTCTGTGTGCTAATTTTACTCTATGTGCCAATTTTAGTCTGCGTGCTAATTTCCTAATTGTTTTATTTTTAAAAACAACCAGATCCACGTTCCTTTTCATTGACTGACTTCCTGCCTGAACAATCCGCTCTGCTCTAGACTGATGAGGGCCCAACCCAAGCCAAGCGGTGCACCGCAGCGCTGCAGAAGCACGTCTGGTGGAAGCACTCACTGATTGAAGATGCCGCCATCAGCGGTGAAGAAGCAAAACAGCCACCCGGTGAAACATAGGAAGTGACTGTTGCAGGACCTCACATAATCTTAACAAGTACAAGTTCTTTATTTGCAGATCCATTTAGTTCATTTTAATGTTCACAGAAAAACGAGCGTGTTTGTGCAGTGGTGGACTGATATTAGCATCCGGTCTATCTGAGTACAGATGTTCATCACAGACAGTGCACTGTGATGCTTAGTTTTAAGTTGTCCATCTTGTTCATTAAGGAGCATGTGCTTGTGCCTGAAAAAGGCTTGGTATGTAGGGACAGGCCCTTAGCCAGCCTTCAGCCCCCCACTTTTAAGGCCCATTTATGCTCCCTTACGTGCGTAAACAGTGACGTCTGTTTCAAACATTGTCATATGTCGCTGTCCTCATACTTCCATGTGTCTTATACGTTGCCATGGTTCTTAGGTAAGTCCCTCCACTAGGGGGCAGCGCCAAGTTCAGAGTTCACACCCATGAGCCGCCGTCAGTTTCACACACCGTTTAGTGGCTGTAATGCGTTGCTATGACATTTCCAGCCACCCAACACGCCCAAAACACTCCACTCACATATAGTCTTTAGTCAACAGCTCACACAGGTTCTACAGTTGTTGTTTTCATCTCCATTCTTCTTCTGCTTTTTTGTTCCCTTTCTGATCCTCTTCTTCTCTGGTCACATGTCAGCTATTCTGCTCAGCACTGCCCCCACGATTTCTGGTGGTATGCCTCCGTCTCTTGTATCAAGTGATGGATAGCTAAGCTCCCTGAAAACAGACCAAATTATGGGCGTAATGGGTGATTGGGTGATTTAGGTTTTGACTGTGCTGACTCGTTACTACATTAGAAATATGTACAGATATCACAGCGCTCTGGAGGAAGAGGTTGGGAGGCTGAGAAGAAAGAATACTCATCATTCCTCTTGGTTCAGCTTCCCCGTGTTGTGTCTGATCACAGAAAAAACAGTGTGCAGCCTCATGGAGCTGAGTGTGTGTGAAGAGCTCACCAATGCTCTGAACATTCATGGAAACAACCTGGATTATGAAACCTTCACAGCAGCTGTCTGAGCCCGGTCTCATCAGACACCACTGATCCAGGGGGACTACTGGGATTCATATTTATGGGCACCCTTTTATACCAGTACAGAACTGTCTTTGTCAAATGGTGTAATCAAAGTGAAGCTATGGTCTTTTCATAACCAACCAGGTAATTAGCCCGACTGAATATGGGTATTGCCTCTCACCTGTTAAAATGCTGGGATAGGCTCCAGCTCACCTGTGACCCATATGGAATAAGCGGTCAAGATGATGGATGGATGGATGAATATGGGTGTGTAAACTTAAACACACCATGATGTAGACACAAGACAAGCAGTGGATGCAGAACAATCACAGAACCCTGAAAAAGAAATGAACCATCTGCTGTATCAAATTGGACTGAAGCGTTTCGTCCATCACCTTCTGTTTAAAAGGCTCTTGTAAGAAACCTCGGCATCTATGAGTGAAAAACATAAACAAAATAAAATATTTGTTTTAGCTGCCTTTGAATATTGAATGTACCTCTGTTTATGTTCTTTTTCGTTGTGATACAGTCTCACTGATCCCTAAAGTCTCTTCATGCCGACTGATTCAAACAGGGACAGAAGACAGATGATTGAAAGGTGAAGACTTCTGACATAAAGCATGTTTATAACATTACTCGCAGCATAGCATGTGGTAAGAACGGCTCATATTCTGTAGGCATGAGCTCCACGTAGGAAGTAGTAACATGTTTTAATTCAGAAAGCTGTGTTTTATCTTTAGAATTGATCTTATAACTCTTCTTCATTCTGATATGAACTTTCTTTTCAAACCTGCTGCGAAACTTAATCCTCCGTCTGTATGCTCATCTGCTTACCATAAAAATGGAGTGTGTGCTGTACTCCAGAACAATATTTTACTGAGTGGAGGGAAACAACTTTACATGATAATTCTGCAGAGGGAAATATTCCAATAAATATCCTGAAGGTTGAATTTGAGAAATAATATATCACCTGGTTTTGAGCGTGAAGCCAGGACCACTTGACATTTCTCTCACATAAAAGCAGAGAAGATGTTGTGCTTCAGCGGTTATTCAGGACACTGAATATTGAAAGAAAGTGGGAGATGTCCTCTGGTTGTAGTGAGAGGTTTGCAAAGTTCCTCTCCAAACACTGTAATCTTTTCATACAACCCAAGGGAGATAATGCTGCCTTGTAGAGATGAACAACAATGGATTCATTAATCATGTCAGCCAGAAATGGGGTCATCTCACAGCCATCTGATAATGCTGTCTTTGTTACATAATACAGTGTCCTGTAGGGGCAGGTGCACAGCTCCCAGCAAACACTGGCATGGTTTACTTTGTTGGCTATTGTCTTGTTGATTGTGTTCTATCCAGAACATCCAGTATTACAAGCAAACTCAGATTGCAACTGCTGCTGTTTTGTGTTTTGCACAAATTCAAAAATTTTCTTTTCTAATCTGAATGTGATTTAGTTGCCAACAGAAAAAACACAGTTTAAATTAGTTCTTCCTACCTGTGAACCTTGGCGCGCTGCATTATTATCACAGCTGGCAGGTTCATATAACAGCCCTGGAATTTCAGAACCCCTCAGAAATCCCAGCTTTCTGCTACAAGAAGAGCTAAGTATATTTGTACTGAACAAAATGCCATAAAACTGAAGCAAAGACCATAATAAGACTAAAAACCGGAATTCATAAGGGCAAAATTAAACAAAGGATGAAAATCAAATGAAATGGATTCAGTGCAAGATATAAATACATTTTGTTAGAATCGTGTAACTGCCTTGGATGGACTGGACATGTCAGCATGTCCAAATCACAAGACTGATTTTAGATGACGTGGCGTCAGGACACAGCCACGGAGTCTTCGTTTCAACGTTGGTTAAAGGCTGAAGACTACTGGTTTACTTTAACTTGTTAAAAGGTCAATTAAACCAGAGTTCTGATAACGTTTACAGCATCTTGGTGTATTTTACGTCACGTTCGAGGCAAGAAGAAACTTTTAAAATGGGTAATTTCAAGGAAAAGAAGAAAAAGGCTAATGGGGAAAAATGCATCACATCAACCGATCAGAAAATGATTTGACAATGAGACGCATTTGGTTTGAGGGAAAGGCAGGTTGAAGTGCTGCCTCCTGGTGGACAGAAGGACTCAGGCCCGGGACACACCCCTCTGTCTTTCGAGACATTGCTGCATTTCAATGGAAAGAGTTGTTTGGAACATTGTTTGCTAAATTTGTAAAAAGGTTTTTAAAAATAACTCAGATTTGCTTTGGAAGTTATAAAAACAGTTGTTGAACATGCTTGTGGATTTCTCCAGCTTCTCCTTTGTTTTCTTTTATTTTTCTTTGAATATAGGTCCATTGTGCTCATTGGAGGCCAGTTTCCACCGGGTCTGCAGTTCAAATAGGGGCAAACAGGAAGTCATGGGAGCAGTGTAATGGTAATTTTCAAAATAAAAGCCCCCGTGCAGATCTGCACCATTGAACCAGGTAAACATTATGGCGTTAATCAGTCAGGGGGTCTCAGTTTCTTTTTTCATCCTGGATGATGAGACATTTTTATCCTGGAAGAAGATTCTCCTGTGATTTTAAGATCTTCTGGATCCAGCCAGGCAGACTCAGGGGCGTTCTGCACCTGACACGCTCCCGGTGTGGATGGACTTCATCCATCTTTCTGTGCATCAAACAGTTAAAGGGAAACAGCGTTCTATAGTGCTGAGTCATAGTGAGTAAAACTGACCATGGAAGATGGCTGAAGTGGGGCAGACCCCGACTTTCAGAGCTTTTGTTTGAGTCCAGCCTTTGATTTTATGGTTTTATTTTTCCTGTATGATCTTTACTTCAATTCATTTCCCTCTACTGCTGTAAAGTACTTGGTAAGATGAGGAAAACATAATGGTTAGCATCACTGGTATAGTCCATGTTGCCATGGTGAAGCATCCCATGACTTATTATAGCTTGTAGGTGAGAGTTGGCATGAAAATTAAGTTTAACTGAATTGTGTACAACAATTTTTTTTTATTTTAGAGACACAAAGTAGTCTGTCATCAAAATGGTTTGCAAACCAACTTCATGAGAACATTTCCATATTTGATCTTAAGATGAATTTATGCCGGACTTTCATAGGCGCAGTGTAGTCATAAAGATTTTGTGGTTGTAAATGTTTGTGTCTGTAAATGAAATTTTGTCACCCTGAGAAAAGGAATCAGAGGAATTCAGGTTTGAGAATTTGATGAGTGTAAAAAAAAAATTGTGTTTGTTATCTTGTAAAGAAAAGTGGTGTTTGTACAAATAAAAGTAAAAGTGTGATTTTTCTCTTAGGAGGAGAATATGCGTTAAATGTTTACTTTATTTCCCACATTATCATAAATTACAATCCCCTTGAACACAGAAGCAATTGCAGCATCTATCTGCTTTTAAAATCTACTGATTGGTTTGATTTGTCACAACCCAATCAGATTACAGGTGTAAAGCCAGGGACAGACAGAGTCGTGCAGACAGCTTTTCACTTTCAGTCCGTTAGCAGATGTCTGCAGATCACTACTATTTGTCTTTTTTTTCTTCTTTGCACATTCAGAAAGTTAAATTTCTCAGGCTGATTCTTTTTCACATGGTGGCAAATCTTGATTTCCAAAGTCTGGAATAATCTGCAAACATTAATTTACAACCACGTCTTCATGGACACACGTGGCGATTTAAGGTGCACATCCTGCTATTGTTTTAAAACGTGATGAGATGATGCTGTGAAACTAGAAGACCAGTGAGAGAGATGAGGATGGATAACCTGAAAGGAAACTGTAGAATAAATAACCATGTTATGCAGCGATGCAACGAGGGCCTGTGCTTTCAGCTGCTGTAATACTTCTTTTAATAAATTCACTATAATCTGCTCTCAGATAATGAATGAAACCCAACCCAACAGAGGACCGAGACTGATCGGTGAGCTGGTTACCAGCATGTTGGTAGAAAGACGGTTTGCATTTAGTCTGCGTAGCAGCGCCGTGTGTCGGGTTACATCATCTCAGGCCAGGATGGTGGAGAATGCAGATGGTGCCAAAAATAGAACTCCAGTTGGTACGACCCAATATAGGAGTATGATTGGGTACAACAAAAAAAGAATGTTGAGGACAGATGGTGAATTAAAATAAGCACATTTTATTAAAACCCGTTAACGGTGAGTGAAAACCTGTAACGGAAAATACACGAAATAAACAAGTGCTGGGGTTAGCGAACCTTCTGAAAGAAAAAAACCAAAACATATCCCAAAATCCACCAAGTGCAACCCCCAACATAACTGCAACTCGGGGTGACACCTAAAACCAAATAAGAAGCAGCAGATCCATAAATTAATGTGACCGTCGTCACAAACAAAAACACTCTAACCTAGCCCAACACTGAACTAATCACAACCGAACTTAAACACCAAAACACACTCCCAGTGCACAGCGTGAGAGGGAAAGTGGCCTGAGCCATTCCGGCTCTCCCCCTTCTAACTGGCTGCTGCAGCTGCCTTTTTCAGCCTTGGCTTCCTAGTAAGCTGCAGCCTGATTGGCTAATCGTTGGACCAATCAGAMGGGAGGAGACTGARGTGTGKTGGTTYCARCCACTCCAGACAGAGCCTCCAACMCAGGCAATCAACGGCAGTAACGAGCCGCAGCTGCCAGCAATCGGCAGTGGCCGTAACACAGCCCCCTTAAAGTTTCAAAATCCTCTCAAAGGATTTTGAAACAAAATAAAAAGAAAAAGGCCCAGCTCATTCTCACATACAAACTAAAAGGTAGGGTATCACACAGCCACTACCTCAACGGACGGTGCACAGAACACACAACAGTGCGCAAAGCACGTACACAAGTGACGAAGCGGCAGGGTATCACACAGCTACTGCCGCAACGTGCACAAAACACAGACAGGTGACGTAGCGGTAGGGGATCACACAGCCACCACCGCAACGTACACAAAATACACACATACACACACAATATAAACAAAAGCAAATCATCCAGCCACTGAAAACGAAAGAGGGCCGATGGTGAGTTCACTTCCACGTTTTAGAACACCGGCACCACAGGCAGCCCATCTCAGGAGGTGAGCAGACGCTGCCAAACAAGGAGAGGTGTCTGAACACACGCAGCTTGTCACTCGTAACCACGCACTTTCTTCACCCCCACCAGGGTGTCAGAACAAAGAAAGTGATGGCGCCTCAGGGGAGAACTACAGGCACTTTCCTGCTTCACCCGCCCGACAGCTACAGAAGAGTTTCCTCTTCCCACCTGACGCTCTCCACCGGAAGTGAACCTTCAAGGTGGTAGAAAGAAAGGCTCCCGGACGAGCCCCCACTTTATTACGACCGGATTCAGGGGCTTAATCAGGAGATCTGTCCAGGAGGCGGAGCCTCTCTGCCCTGAAAGACCATCCACAGAGCAGACTGAGGGTACCCGTGTAGTTTATCCCCAATCAGAAGACAAGTTCTAAGCAGCGTTAAGGGTCTCGCTCAAGGCCCAACAGGAAGGTGTTAATATGTGGGATTCGAGCGCTGCTCTGCCAGCTGAGCGAACCGGCCACTGGTACCATTTCCTCAGGTAAACTGTCAATAATACATTTTAACAGCAGGAGTAAATATAAAGATGTCAGTTCTATCAAAGAGTATTTGCAATAATTCGCTCAACCCTTTGGTATCATTGCTGTTATACAAACCGGGTTCAGTATTGATTTTTGTCTAGATGATTGTTAAGATTTATGAATGAAGAAAAGAAAACAGGGTGGGTTTGTTTTATAGAGTCAGAGACATGCATCTTAAAAGATTTGATATTACCAGTGGATGGAATGATGGAATGTTTGACTGTCGAAATTCACAATGACAAAGAAGGAAAACGTAACTATAAGCTCCGTATCCATCACCTGGTTCAAGTATAACACTTTCCAGTGGATGGATGGAGAAATTATTTTCCTCTGTAAACCACAAAACACGATTCATCTGTGTCAAGTATTGACCTATTAAATCCAACTAAACTGAAAATTATAGATAATGTAAATAATAATATAATGTACAGTAACAACAACAATAACTGAGCCAAGCAGAATAACTGATAACATCTTCACTGTTTATTCAAACTGTTAAACATCTAATTCACCACAAATAAACACAGAGCAATAAAACAACTAATTAAACATGAACACATGTACCAATGTCGTGTTCCTGGTTCATGTTTTTGGTGTTTAGGGTCATGTTTCTTTTTGGTTTCTCACCTGGTCTGATGAGTTCATTCTTCTCACCTGGGCCTTGTTAGTTCCTTCCATGTATTTAAGCCATTGGCTTCGGTTCCTCCATAGTTAGTTGCTGTTAGTGCCATTTTTAGTCCACGCTTCATCAGCGGAGTCCATTGATTATGTAAGTCAAGTTTTACTTTATTAAAACTTTCCCCTCTCCGGTCCGCCTCCTGCCTCTTCTGCCGGTCCTCACATCCACAGCTTCTTGACAGTGGACTCAGTGGAGCAGCCTTTTCCCCACGTTGAGCTGTAGCTTCCAGCTCTCTGGCTCTGCCATTCCCTCATTAACCCAACCACATTCACCTGCAGCGTTCCTGTATAACCTGTCCTGTTTCACTCCATGGTTGCCAGACCTGCCTGACTCTCCAGCGTTCATCTGATTCCTTGTTGCCGACTCCTGCTCCGGACACCGCCTTTCATCTCAGTCCTGTCCTGAATCTGCCTGAAGTCGTCTCTGATTCCTCGGTACTGACCCACCTGTTTCTGACCTTGCTTTTCGTCTCAGCCCTGTTCAGTCTCTGGATTAACCTTGATCACACCTGGAAGGACAGGCATTCGTTTTGAACAAGTTCACATCATGCTATTGTCACCTCCTGAACTACTGTTCACTCTCCAGTCCTGTCATCTCTCAGTGAGTCCTGTTGGCCCAGAGGAAAACCTGTTTACCTGGAAAGTGGGAGACTGGGGTTCGATGCCAGCCTGTACCCACAGCAGGTATAGATATAGCCACCTGACCTTACTGAGAAAATGATAAAGCTTGTTCCTTTATTCCCGACTTATTGTGTTGCATTTGGGTCCAAAGCCTCCCCGTTCCAGTAAAGCTCGGTCATTATGCTTTTCTCAGGAGTTCTTCAAACCCTTCTGAGCTAAAGAAATGTGTCACAACCTCACTGTACAATAACTTCTATTTTCCTCTGAACTCTTGCAGCTGGACTGTAATGTCTTGTGTTAATGGGAGAGGTGATTTATGTTGAACCTTCATACACAGATGATAAACAACGTACTATAAATAGTGAAAACAGATGGAAAGAACGGTGACAAATGGCACTGAAGCGTTTACTCAACAAACCTAATTAACTTATGTGCAGCAGACTTTGGAGAGTGCGGTGATAAAATATTACATGCTGGGGTGTATAGTGATATTGTTAAGCTCTAATTTTCTACTTCTATTTATTTAAAGCTTATTTTTGTCTGTCTGATGGCATGATTCAGCGTGATGTACAGTAATTTATTCTGAGAAATGCCTTCTGTGTTTCTAAATGTGACCCAGTCATGAGAGATGAG
>CM047986.1:34763927-34777606 GCA_026261665.1 Melanotaenia duboulayi | reverse complement strand
AGAAGATCAGAAAAGTCTTTCACAAAGTTACTATAATATCCGGTAAAAATAATACCCCATAAAAATAATATCCGTAAAAATAATACCCTGTAAAAAAATRCCCTGTAMAAATAATACCCTGTAAAAATTATTACTCCATAAAAATAATACCCGTAAAAATAATACCCCCAAAAAAATAATATCCGTAAAAATAATACCCCATAAAAATAATATCCGTAAAAATAATACCCTGTAAAAAAATACCCTGTAAAAATAATACCCTGTAAAAAATATTACCCCATAAAAATAATACCCGTAAAAATAACACCCGATAAAAACAATGCCTGTAAAAATAATACCCTGTAAATATAATACCCTGTAAAAATAATACCCGTAAATATAATACCCTGTAACAATAAAACCCGTAAAAATAGTACCCTATAAAAATAATACCCCATAAAAACAATGCCCGTAAAAATAATACCCTGTAAAAATAATACCCTGTAAGAATAATACCCCGTAAATATAAAACCCTTTAAAAATAATACTCTGTAAAAATAATACCCCATAAAAATAATATCCATAAAAATAATACCCTCTAAAAAAATACTCTGTAAAAATAATACTGTAACAATAATAACCGTAAAAATAATACCCTGTAAATATAATAACCTGTAAAAATAATACCCCATAAAAATAATAGTTGTAAGAATAAAACCTGTAAAAACTAATACCCTGTAAAAATATTACCTGTACAGGTGCTTCGTTTCAAAGTGTCATCTTACGTTACTTCTTTCAGCACAGCCTCAGTGTCCCCACACCTGATTTACTGGGGCATGTGTCCCAGTATAAATGTTACAATTAATTTTTGACAAATAACATTTATCATACATTCATTCAGATAATCAGATGGGATAAGATTTGTATTTCAACTTAAACGTGTAATAAAAAAGCGTAGAGGATCCAGCTCAGGGGCGGATTCTGTCTCTGCACGTCACCGTGCACGAGCAGCAGGTGAACCACACACACATACACAGCTCTCTGTGTGTTGGGTGAGCGCACAGCGCAGTTTTATTTTTATAAATAAAACCAAATTACCTCATGCTAACTGAAACACATATGATTTCTGTAGATGGATATCAGGAAATTCTTCACCCGAAGCAGAGACAGGGAAGATGAGAAAGAGGAAGGTCAGACCGTGGTGAATCAGGTTCAGGTTGGATATTCAACATTTGCTATGGAGCGACCAGCGTCTCGTTTAAGGACTGTCAACAAATGACAGGCTTTCCATGAAACGGAAATTCTCATAAATGACATAAAACAATTTTTCTAAAGAAAAGCGGATTTCTGACGTAAACAGAGAGAAATAACACGTATTTGTTGGTTTTCATACAGAGTGCCACAAGTTTTAAATTGCTTCAAATTTTAATTGAGAATTTAATAATTTCTTAAGAGAGAGTGAGAGAAAAAAATCCAATAACTTCTAAACCAGGTGACCCAGTCACTTCAAACCAAAGATGAATTGAAGCAGATGAGCATCCAAACAAGAAACAACTCTTCCTGATTTTCTTAAAGCTGAGTCACAGTCAATGATCGACCACTTTGTGGAACTGAAAAATAGGCAGAACGCTTTAGTGCTCAAAACTGAAACAAAATGTTCAGAATGAGTTGAACTATCACCTGGAAACCAGGTAACCATTACTGTGGAAAGAGACTTCTGCAATTGTTTGCTATGGTGTTTATGCTTTTGCTGCCATATTGAAAGTGTTCATGTTTGTTAAAATAAATATGTTCTCACACTCATTAATATCTCAATTAGTATTTTTGGTAGGAATGTTACAGTGGCACGGGGCAGTGTGTGTGTGTGTGTGTGTGTGTGTGTGTGTGTGTGTGGGAGAAGGGGGGGTATGTGGTAGGGTGCCTGTACCCCAGTAGAGCTTTA
Organism: Melanotaenia duboulayi; assembly: GCA_026261665.1. Taxonomy (NCBI): domain Eukaryota; kingdom Metazoa; phylum Chordata; class Actinopteri; order Atheriniformes; family Melanotaeniidae; genus Melanotaenia; species Melanotaenia duboulayi. Next base: position 34,775,685 of record CM047986.1, on the reverse strand, counting down.
TGCCTAGCGACGCCCCTGCTCCACACAGAAGACAGCTTTGTCCTTTACATCTGCAAACATATTCTCTGTTTTCAAAGTCCACTTTACCTTGCCGTGATTGACGCACCAATGCGATGGCAGTGCATTGTGGGATTTGTAGTATCATGGTGGTGTGTGTGCTCTATCAGCAGGCCAGCTCTGACAACGATAATCATGCGGGCCAAAGATAATTCATTCATGGGCTGGATGTGGCCCACAGGCCTTGGGTTTGACACATGTGGCCTAGATGTTGCTACAATGTCCATGTACTGATCCATCCAGGACCACAGCAGTCCAAACCAGGTTACCAGGTCATCATCATCATCATCATCATCATTATCATCATCATCAATTTATTTATAAAGCTCTTTAACACTAGCCACAGCTGACCAATGTGCTGTATATCGGTCAAATAAAAACAGTAAAATTCATACAAAACAATGAATAAAATACAATAAAAGTAGTAAAATAGATTAAATGAAAGCCAAACAATAAAAAACTACATTAAAATAAATTAAAACCAAAACCAAGTAAGTTCTTAAACTGCACTAATCAAGCCTTTTGAATTATCTGAACTAAATATAAACTAAAATAAAGTGATTTCATTTTTTTTATTTTTGTTTTTGTTTTTTTTTTGTTTGGGGGGGGGGCGTAAATAATAAAAAATAGAGACTTTCTGCAGCAAGTAGTAAATTATATTATAGAATTATATAAAGATTTTTCACATAAAATATATTATTACTTATTTTATGTTTATATCGTATTTTTGTTATATATTAAATTCTGTCAGATGCACACACACATAGTCTGTTAAAGTGGTGCTGAAAGGTACAGTATATATGATTGTACCAACAGAAACTTCCAAATAAAAGTTAAACCAACAAACAGGGAAATACACAACAGTAATAACTTCTCTAGACCTGTAAGCCTTATCGGACTGGCTTCTGGCCTTTTTGAGGCCTTAATTACCAGCTTGAGTTGGTGAGAAGTATGAAAATGAATACAGCACATGGAAAATAGAGAAAGGAACCTAGCTGCGTGCTCAGACCTGCCCGCCATGGGCAAAGTTTCTCCTTAAATATAAAATAACCTGGTCAGCTGTTCATTACACATACAAACACAAAATCAGCTGTTCGTCTGAGAAGACGTGGACAGTTTTTCACGTGTCCAACCCCAAAAAATTCATCAGAAGCTAAGCTTCTGTTCAGGGAAGTAAATCAGACTGAATGCTGGATGCAGAGAAGGTTCAGCTCTAATCTGGATCATTTTTTATGTCACTTGGTAAATTTTTTCAGGATTTCTGACTCTCTTCTGTCTTGTATTTGTTTTCCTCAGTACTCACCATCAGGCTCAGAGATGTAGAGATCGTTCCTGCTGAGGGATATCTTGTACAGTGGGTTGAAGTGGGTGTGTGACACCGTCCTATTCACAGATGTCTCCATGATGTCCACACTCTGAACTGTCTTCACTTCCTGTTTCTGCAGCTTTAAATTATCGGAAAATACAGTGCCTCCCCAGATTGCAACAGCACCTCCTCAAAGAACAAATCACATGGGTACAGCTTGAAATAGCAGAAGGAAATGTTTCTGATTTATAGCTGAGCTCAACAATGTTCTGTAGCTTTTCCACTGGACACATCGGCAGTTCAACAGGATGACGAAGGAAGAACTGTGAGCAAAGAAACTGTTAACAGGGGCGGAAGTAGAGAAGGGTTGGGGGAGGACTGGTCACCCTTTAAATCTAATTGGATAGCCCAGGTGACACCTTAGGATAGAGGAGGGAAAAAAACACCTTTCGAGAACCTATTCTGATCGGGATCAAACTGTCTTCAAGAGAGAAACTACTAGAGCGACAGAAAATACATACTGTTTTCAGACCTACATGGCTGACCAGTATCACTACACCAGTACCACCAGTATCACTGTACCAGTGCAACTGGTAGCACTGCACAAGGACAACCAGTAGGACTACACCAGGACCACCAGTAGGACTACACCAGGACTATCAGTAGCACTACACCAGGACTACCAGTAGCACTACACCAGGACCACCAGTAGCACTACACAAGTACTACCAGTAGCACTACACTAATACAACCAGTATCACTACACCAGGACGACCAGAAACGATAAACCAGGACCACCAGAAGCACAACATCAGGATGACCAGTATCACTACACCAGTACCACCAATATCACTACACCAGTACCACCAGAAGGACTACACCAGTACCAACAGTATCACTACACCATTACCACCAATATCACTACACAAGTGCTACCAGTAGCAGTACACCAGTACCAGCAGTAGCCCTGTACCTAGACCACCAGAATCACTACACCAGGACCACCCGAAGCACCAGTATCCCTACAGCAGTTCTACCAGTATCCCACCACCAGGATCCCCAATATCACTACAATAGGACCACCAGTAGTACTACACCAGGACCACCCGAAGCACCAGTATCCCTACAGCAGTTCTACCAGTATCCCACCACCAGGATCCCCAATATCACTACAATAGGACCACCAGTAGTACTACACCAGGACCACCCGAAGCACCAGTATCCCTACAGCAGTTCTACCAGTATCCCACCACCAGGATCCCCAATATCACTACAATAGGACCACCAGTAGTACTACACCAGGACCACCCGAAGCACCAGTATCCCTACAGCAGTTCTACCAGTATCCCACCACCAGGATCCCCAATATCACTACAATAGGACCACCAGTAGTACTACACCAGGACCACCCGAAGCACCAGTATCCCTACAGCAGTTCTACCAGTATCCCACCACCAGGATCCCCAATATCACTACAATAGGACCACCAGTAGTACTACACCAGGACCACCCGAAGCACCAGTATCCCTACAGCAGTTCTACCAGTATCCCACCACCAGGATCCCCAATATCACTACAATAGGACCACCAGTAGTACTACACCAGGACCACCCGAAGCACCAGTATCCCTACAGCAGTTCTACCAGTATCCCACCACCAGGATCCCCAATATCACTACAATAGGACCACCAGTAGTACTACACCAGGACCACCCGAAGCACCAGTATCCCTACAGCAGTTCTACCAGTATCCCACCACCAGGATCCCCAATATCACTACAATAGGACCACCAGTAGTACTACACCAGGACCACCCGAAGCACCAGTATCCCTACAGCAGTTCTACCAGTATCCCACCACCAGGATCCCCAATATCACTACAATAGGACCACCAGTAGTACTACACCAGGACCACCCGAAGCACCAGTATCCCTACAGCAGTTCTACCAGTATCCCACCACCAGGATCCCCAATATCACTACAATAGGACCACCAGTAGTACTACACCAGGACCACCCGAAGCACCAGTATCCCTACAGCAGTTCTACCAGTATCCCACCACCAGGATCCCCAATATCACTACAATAGGACCACCAGTAGTACTACACCAGGACCACCCGAAGCACCAGTATCCCTACAGCAGTTCTACCAGTATCCCACCACCAGGATCCCCAATATCACTACAATAGGACCACCAGTAGTACTACACCAGGACCACCCGAAGCACCAGTATCCCTACAGCAGTTCTACCAGTATCCCACCACCAGGATCCCCAATATCACTACAATAGGACCACCAGTAGTACTACACCAGGACCACCCGAAGCACCAGTATCCCTACAGCAGTTCTACCAGTATCCCACCACCAGGATCCCCAATATCACTACAATAGGACCACCAGTAGTACTACACCAGGACCACCCGAAGCACCAGTATCCCTACAGCAGTTCTACCAGTATCCCACCACCAGGATCCCCAATATCACTACAATAGGACCACCAGTAGTACTACACCAGGACCACCCGAAGCACCAGTATCCCTACAGCAGTTCTACCAGTATCCCACCACCAGGATCCCCAATATCACTACAATAGGACCACCAGTAGTACTACACCAGGACCACCCGAAGCACCAGTATCCCTACAGCAGTTCTACCAGTATCCCACCACCAGGATCCCCAATATCACTACAATAGGACCACCAGTAGTACTACACCAGGACCACCCGAAGCACCAGTATCCCTACAGCAGTTCTACCAGTATCCCACCACCAGGATCCCCAATATCACTACAATAGGACCACCAGTAGTACTACACCAGGACCACCCGAAGCACCAGTATCCCTACAGCAGTTCTACCAGTATCCCACCACCAGGATCCCCAATATCACTACAATAGGACCACCAGTAGTACTACACCAGGACCACCCGAAGCACCAGTATCCCTACAGCAGTTCTACCAGTATCCCACCACCAGGATCCCCAATATCACTACAATAGGACCACCAGTAGTACTACACCAGGACCACCCGAAGCACCAGTATCCCTACAGCAGTTCTACCAGTATCCCACCACCAGGATCCCCAATATCACTACAATAGGACCACCAGTAGTACTACACCAGGACCACCCGAAGCACCAGTATCCCTACAGCAGTTCTACCAGTATCCCACCACCAGGATCCCCAATATCACTACAATAGGACCACCAGTAGTACTACACCAGGACCACCCGAAGCACCAGTATCCCTACAGCAGTTCTACCAGTATCCCACCACCAGGATCCCCAATATCACTACAATAGGACCACCAGTAGTACTACACCAGGACCACCCGAAGCACCAGTATCCCTACAGCAGTTCTACCAGTATCCCACCACCAGGATCCCCAATATCACTACAATAGGACCACCAGTAGTACTACACCAGGACCACCCGAAGCACCAGTATCCCTACAGCAGTTCTACCAGTATCCCACCACCAGGATCCCCAATATCACTACAATAGGACCACCAGTAGTACTACACCAGGACCACCCGAAGCACCAGTATCCCTACAGCAGTTCTACCAGTATCCCACCACCAGGATCCCCAATATCACTACAATAGGACCACCAGTAGTACTACACCAGGACCACCCGAAGCACCAGTATCCCTACAGCAGTTCTACCAGTATCCCACCACCAGGATCCCCAATATCACTACAATAGGACCACCAGTAGTACTACACCAGGACCACCCGAAGCACCAGTATCCCTACAGCAGTTCTACCAGTATCCCACCACCAGGATCCCCAATATCACTACAATAGGACCACCAGTAGTACTACACCAGGACCACCCGAAGCACCAGTATCCCTACAGCAGTTCTACCAGTATCCCACCACCAGGATCCCCAATATCACTACAATAGGACCACCAGTAGTACTACACCAGGACCACCCGAAGCACCAGTATCCCTACAGCAGTTCTACCAGTATCCCACCACCAGGATCCCCAATATCACTACAATAGGACCACCAGTAGTACTACACCAGGACCACCCGAAGCACCAGTATCCCTACAGCAGTTCTACCAGTATCCCACCACCAGGATCCCCAATATCACTACAATAGGACCACCAGTAGTACTACACCAGGACCACCCGAAGCACCAGTATCCCTACAGCAGTTCTACCAGTATCCCACCACCAGGATCCCCAATATCACTACAATAGGACCACCAGTAGTACTACACCAGGACCACCCGAAGCACCAGTATCCCTACAGCAGTTCTACCAGTATCCCACCACCAGGATCCCCAATATCACTACAATAGGACCACCAGTAGTACTACACCAGGACCACCCGAAGCACCAGTATCCCTACAGCAGTTCTACCAGTATCCCACCACCAGGATCCCCAATATCACTACAATAGGACCACCAGTAGTACTACACCAGGACCACCCGAAGCACCAGTATCCCTACAGCAGTTCTACCAGTATCCCACCACCAGGATCCCCAATATCACTACAATAGGACCACCAGTAGTACTACACCAGGACCACCCGAAGCACCAGTATCCCTACAGCAGTTCTACCAGTATCCCACCACCAGGATCCCCAATATCACTACAATAGGACCACCAGTAGTACTACACCAGGACCACCCGAAGCACCAGTATCCCTACAGCAGTTCTACCAGTATCCCACCACCAGGATCCCCAATATCACTACAATAGGACCACCAGTAGTACTACACCAGGACCACCCGAAGCACCAGTATCCCTACAGCAGTTCTACCAGTATCCCACCACCAGGATCCCCAATATCACTACAATAGGACCACCAGTAGTACTACACCAGGACCACCCGAAGCACCAGTATCCCTACAGCAGTTCTACCAGTATCCCACCACCAGGATCCCCAATATCACTACAATAGGACCACCAGTAGTACTACACCAGGACCACCCGAAGCACCAGTATCCCTACAGCAGTTCTACCAGTATCCCACCACCAGGATCCCCAATATCACTACAATAGGACCACCAGTAGTACTACACCAGGACCACCCGAAGCACCAGTATCCCTACAGCAGTTCTACCAGTATCCCACCACCAGGATCCCCAATATCACTACAATAGGACCACCAGTAGTACTACACCAGGACCACCCGAAGCACCAGTATCCCTACAGCAGTTCTACCAGTATCCCACCACCAGGATCCCCAATATCACTACAATAGGACCACCAGTAGTACTACACCAGGACCACCAGTATCACTACACCAGGACCACCAGAAGCACCGGTATCACTACACCAGTACCACCAGAAGGACTATACCAGTACCACCAGTACCACTACACCAGTACCACCAGTACCAAGTACCCAGTACCTGGTAGTACTTGGATAGTAGCTGATACTACCTGATAGTATGTGGATAGTACCTGGATATTATGTGGTAGTACCTGGTATTCCCTGATAGTAAGTGATCCTACCTGGATAGTACCTGATGTTAGCTGATAGTATCTGGTAGTACCTGTATAATACATGGTAGTACCTGATAGTGCCTAGATAGTATCTGGTAGTACCTGGAATGTACCTGGTAGTACCAAGTAGTACTTGATAGAACCTGGATAGTTCCTCGGTAAGTGCATCGATAGTATCTGGTAATACCTGATATTACCTGATAGTACCTGGATAGTACCTGATAGTATCTGACAGTAACTTATAGTACCTGATGGTATCTGGTAGTATGTGGATAGTACCTGGAAGTACCTGATAGTACCTGATATTATCTGATAGTATCTGGTAGTACCTGGACCTGGCTAGTACCTAGTAGTACCTGGTTGTACCTGATAGTACCTCGCTAGTATCTGGTAGTACCTGGATAGTACCTGATAGAAGCTGATAGTACTGGTAGTATGTTGATAGTACCTGAAAGTACCTGATAGTACCTGATAGTATTTTATATTACCTGATAATATCTGGTAGTATCTGATAGTACTTGATATTACCTTGATAGTACCTGGTAGTACCTGATAGTACCTGCTACTACCTGATAGTATTTGATATTACCTGATTGTATCTGGTTGTTGCTGGATAGTACATGGATAATATGTGGTAGTACCTGATAGTATCTGGTAGTACCTGGCTAGTACATGGTATTACCTGATAGTACTTGATATTTCCTGATAGTATCTGGTAGTACCTGGATAGTAGATGGATTGTACCTGGTAGTACCTGATAGTCCACCAGGGTGAAAACATCCAGCTGATTATGGAGCAATAGATGTACATGCTGTGAAAGGCAGCTCCCCAGTAGCTATCTGTTGCAATGTAATTTACAGGAAATGTGCATTTCTGTAAATAATTTTTTCCTTTTCCTTTTTGCTGTGGAGCAAGGAAGTCAGCGGCAGTGTGCACATGGAAAAAGAAGGACTCAGAAGAGACCTGAACCTTCTGGAATTGAATGATTTAGAAGTGGCCTACATTGTCATTGACCATCACACACAGGTTCAGACATACTTGAGAAAGTAAGAGATGCTCCAGTACTATGACGTTTGGCACCATGAGAAGGTAAATAAAAATTTGATATGTACATGTCTCCATAATTTCCATCGCTCTATTTGTGTGTAGGCCTCTATCTATGAAAAATAAAATTAATTAATCTGTTCGATATGTGTGCAAATATTACCAACCATGTATAAAAATGTATCTATTGACAAGTTTATCCACAAAGTGGCCTGGAGCATTAAAATCAACATGTACTGGACAGCAACACCTACAACACAGGACCTGAGAAAGTGGCCCAGTGGAAATCCATTACAAACCACATTCAGAAGGTCCATGTCCATGATGACCCTCTGTTCCCTGAGTCCGCTCATCCTAACCGAATTTCCAGAGACCCAAATAAATGGTTTCAACCAGGTTAGAGTCTTTTTTATTATTATCACACAAAACTCTGCCAGATGATGTCACACACAAGCTGGCTAATCTCAGATTAACACTGATAAGCAGATGATCAAGGCACTTGAACACTGGTTGAATACTATGAACTAGAGACTTTGGGGCCTTTTTACAGCTGCCCCCAAATGTATGTAATACATTTGCTCATTAATAAAGACAACAAAGTCATGGTTGGAGAGAGGCTGTAGGAGGGGAATTGTTCTCATTTTCTCCAGCTGGAAGGGCAGGGAGGATAACGAGCTGGGCAACAGGCTGTGTGCAAACTCCTTCCTTCACCCTCACATCTGTGGATCGGATGTGTGCATCAGGGCCGGGTAGGGTCTTGATTACTCTCCCGAGTAAAGCTTCCTTTGGCAATAACTGATGAGCTTGTCCACTGGATAGATAATTTGAGGGAGCAAAGGACCCCCTCAGGCCACCCCATCAAGAGGACATTCGGAGTCACTGGAACTGGGTCGCTAACATCTGAGGATACATTACCAGGATTTGCTGGTTGTATTCCCTCCACCTTAATGAACACTTTGATGATTCTCCATCTTTTCATGTGCCACCAGCCCACCTTAACTTCAAGGGGCCAAACCACTCCATCACTCCATCATAGAATAGAATGCAGGCTTGAATAGCCGCAAAAGGTCTGCTAGAAGGTCTACCATCTTTGGTACAGCTGGTTTTGCTCTCTATCGCTGGAAGTCAACGCAACTGTACTGTTGCCGCTGAACAGCCTCATGCCCCCAAAGAATCCAAAGAGAATGCAGAAGCTCAACAAACACCGTTCTGGGCCTGGGGCGGTGAAGTCAGTTGTCAAACTCTGAAGTCAGAAGCATAGACTGTTTATAAATCATGGACAGAACCTCTGTGATGTCACCCAAAGAAGAGCTGAACTGAAGCTCATTGGGCTGTTCCCACCATCGCCATMTTGGCAGCGTCACACGTGTCATCATTCCAGGAAAATCCAAAAATGGGCAAAGAGGTGAAGCTGAGAGGGGGACTGTGAGCGTGGGTGTGGATGATTGTCACCTATCAAACTCCAAACTGCCTGTAGCTAAGGGGTAACCAAGCTACAGTGTAGGACACAACGTAGGACACAACATAGAACACGACAGTTCAGTGGTGATAGGTTGCAACATATAAAACAACGTAGGACACGACAGCTCAGTGGCGATGTAGGACACAACGTAAGACACGACGGCTTAGTGGTGATGTAGGACACAATGTAGGACATGATGGCTCAGTGGCGATGTAGGACACAATGTAAGACACGACGGCTTAGTGGTGATGTAGGACACAATGTAAGACACGACGGCTTAGTGGTGATGTAGGACACAATGTAGGACATGATGGCTCGGGGATAATGTAGGACACAACGCAGGACATGACAGCTCAGTGGTGATAGGTTGCAACGTATAAAACAATGTAGGATATGACATAGGACATAATGTAAGATGCAATGTAGAACACAACAGTGATGTAGGACACAATGGCAGCATACGACACAATGTAGTTTGCAACATAGAAAGTGGCGTAAGACACAACAGAGATGTAGGACACAACGGCGATGTAGGAAGCAGTAAATGTGAATGAGCTGGATTTACGTCTTGCTGGTCAGTGGTCTTTTGGAGGCCCAAACAGGCAACTGGTGTAACTGTGGTTTGTGGTTCTGGTGGTTTGGTCCACTTGAGTGGAGTTCCCTGTAAATGAAGTGTTAAAGTGTAGCTCCACCCCCTACTTTTTGCATAACTCCACTCACTGCCTTATTTTGAACAATGCCTGAAATTGCAAGGGTTAGGGTGGGAGGTGTGGGGTGATCAGGGGGCAAAAAGTGGGCGGGTCTGGATACACAGGTAGAAATGATTGACAGACAGCAGCTCAGCTCACTGGCAATATGCAAAGCAAGATTCACAAAGCAGCTTCGCCACAGAGCGTCTTTGAGGTGGAAGACTTTCCCTCCCAAATCTCCTCAGCTACACATGAACCAGGTGGTCCTGAAGTGCATCAGTCTGAGCCGTTAGCGCTGTTAGCTGCCTGTCAGTAGCTCTGGTTTCATCAGAAACTCTGTGAAAGAACAGAAGTCTGAAATGAGCAGCCCTACACCAGATAAGTTCACATCCCTTTATGTGCGTTGGTGGGAGGGTTTTTCTATTTTCAAGGTGAGGACCCGCCTACCTGCCTCTAAAGGGAGGGGCTGTGAGGATGTTATAATTTTCATGTGAGGTAGTGAAGCACCAGTACAGCTCTACATCGCGATAAAACAAAACCTGGTTTTTCCCTGTAGGGGGCGTTATGAGCCTTTTTTTTTTTTTACCAACAAAATCCCATTTTTTAAAGAAATTAAAAAAATGCAAATTTTATCAACAGTTTAGTAGGTTTTCATTACAATTAAGTAAAACTGTGTTGTTTACAGCTCAAAAACCACATTTTTGGGTGCACTACCCCTTTAAGCTCTATGTTAGCCCCAACCATTTACTCAGGTAGCAGGTGACTCTCCTCTCAAGGTGTGTGATGGTAAAGATCAGGAACTCAGAGGAACAGTGGCCAAAGTATTCAAGGTCATTGTTTCTTGTCTGTGTTGGATGGATGAAAACCACTCAAACACGTTCATTTTGTTCTCAGGTTTACTTGTGTTTTCACAAGTAAACTGTGCGAAAGCTTACCCAGATTTCAGCGATCGGATCCCTGTTTGGGTCTGAATGTGTGATGACTTCCTGCCTTCCTCAGGTAATCCAAACTTTACCAATGTTCCCATCACAATCAGCATCAGCTCATGTTTTCCATAAAATGGTAAAATGTCTCAGTTTCGTCATCTGATATGTTGTTGATTACCTTCTGGAAAAAAATATGGGTTCTTGAGAGTTTTAAATATTTGAATTCTGGTTTTATCTACATTTTAGACAGAGACCCAACTGGTTTGCACGTGAGGTTGTATGAAAAATACAAAAATCTGCACAAATATAAATTGCAGCAAAATATAATTTATTTTACTCATAAAAAAGAGCAAATGCAATGAAACTTCAGTCTGCTTCAGCTTCTGGTTCTGGTCATTACAAAAATGTACTTACCTCCGTCTTCCTCGTCCTGGATGACCTCCACCACGTACTTGGCCTCATCTTTCATCATTTTTCGCTATAACCTGTAGAAGTTACCCGAGACTCTTTTATACTCTGATACATGATTGAATGGATTTTCCAGTTGAGCTTGTGCAGGTATAAAACTAGTCAGACTGACTGGTTATCAGGGTGCTGCTGGTTGAAAGCCTGAAAAGAACAGAATGTGTAAAATGATTAAGTTTGTAGTTTGTGAGCTTTATGTTTCCTGTGTTTCCAGATGAACTGTTGAACTGAGTCAGCGGTCTCCCTGCAACAGTGTGTGCGGTCAGCAGAGGGCGCTGTGGACCAGGTTATCTGTGGTTTACAGCAGCAGACCAGAGGTCTCAGCCACACTCAAACTGGACCGAATT
>CM047986.1:34570094-34580727 GCA_026261665.1 Melanotaenia duboulayi | reverse complement strand
CTAGGAATGAGGCCCAGACTGATCCAGTCTTAGGTGGTATTCAGCGGCTGGCTTGCCTCCATCAGTTACGCCTCCACCTCACATCTCTCCTTGTGCACTTTATTTTCATTCTGAGGAAAGATCCAAGGAGGAGAGCTGAGGCCTGGTGATGCTCAGCTGCACACTCAGTGGAGGTTAATGGAGGGGAGGAGAGTGTGAGCTCTGGCTGCAGCTGATTGGCTCTCCAGCTTCTCCGCAGCACAACCTGTCACTGTTAATCAGGAAGCATCTCTTAACAGGCAGCCGGGCTATCAGAGAGGTGAGCCCATTGCTATTCAGGACGAAACAGATGATAAATCATTTGTACATAATTAGTGCTCAGCAAGGTTACAACTGACACGTATTTTCATCTTAATTAGGAGGGAAATTTGTTCCATTAATTTAATTTGGTGTGCATGAGCAGCTCTGCACCTAACTGAGTTAATCTTACACCTGTCAGGGTGGGAGTGGAGCTGGGCCGTGGACTACAACAGGAAATGGCTTCCTCCACACGCACAGACACAGACACACACACACACACTTCCCAGGAAAGTGACAAAGAAAACTGCCTCCTTCAACAGTAACTGATGTGTGCAGAGAAAAGCCAGTTAGACGACGCTGCTCTGAATGACGAGTCAACATGGCCGACAACCACAATCAGATGAGAAAGCAGGCGTGAACGCTCCCGGTCTGCTCGCTCTGTACGCTCCCTCGTCTTTGAATAAATATCTGAGTGGATTTCATAAACGCGGAGAAAAAGCAGCTGTGACTTACACATCCAGCTCAGAGCTGTATGAAGCTGTAGTAATTGCCCCAAAGAAGAGGTTCGGTGGAGAAGAAGGTGGAGGATGACTGATTTAGTAACTATAAGGTTTCTAATGGAACCCCTTCACTGCCTCCCGGGCACTCAGGCTGACAACCATTACCTGAACTGATGCATAGTCCATTACTGCATCCCTCAGCTTAATAGAGTGTCTATCAGGTGAAATACAGAGACGTCAGGTGCCAAAGTATGCACTCTCACCCATGTGTGAAGGTTTAACCCAACTGTAATGGCTTTTCTTTCAGACACTGCTGCATGCTCTTACAAATGTATTGAACATCAGCCAAGGGAGAGAGGAGGAAGTCCGACAGCAGCTGCTGAACGAAGTGTCCAGGGTGCACCAGAATCGCCTTAAAATGATGAATCCCATCAGGACGACGCCGTCGGATCCCAGTTTCCACCACACGGCCACGCTGCTGAGGCGGGTCCATCCAGAGGATCTGATCTCAGATCGGGGCTCGGTCAGGTGGATCACGTTGGACCTGATTCTAGAACCAAACTGTACAATCAACTAGATATAACTCCACTTTAGGCCAGTGGGTTTTAACACGCGTGTGCAGTCTTTGGAGAAATAAAAGGTTGAACAAATGACAGAACTGGAGATCTGCAGAAATAAGGTGATGGTTTAAATATTAGTTTTTGATTTAAACTAATAATTTAAAAGATGCGGTGTGTTTTTTTTAATTTGGTTATGATACAAAAACGGAGAAATATTTACTTTCTAGTCTTCCAAACTAAAATGTGTTTAGTTTGATCTTCTAGATTTTAACGACATAAAATAAAATAAAATGTCTAAACATCATCCTTCATGACCTCTACCTCCAAATAAATATTTACTGACTTTTATTTCCTGGTAAAGAAACGTTTTCATGATCATTTCCGGAAGTTAACGATGATACACTACAAGGCAACAGGAGGGTTTTGATCTCACTGAGGCGAACCTGAACGCATCACGTGAAGCATGACCTCGAATTTACACAGAGAAGTTTCTTCATCATCCTCATGGTCTGAGATCAGGTCTGAGACCAGGTCTGAGACCAAGTCTGAGACCAGGTCTGAGACCAAGTCAGAGAACAGATCTGAGACCAGGTCTAAGATGAGGTCTGAGACCCAGTCTGAGACCAGGTCTGAGACCAAGTCAGAGAACAGATCTGAGACCAGGTCTAAGATGAGGTCTGAGACCCAGTCTGAGACCAGGTCTGAGACCAAGTCAGAGAACAGATCTGAGACCAGGTCTAAGATGAGGTCTGAGACCCAGTCTGAGACCAGGTCTGAGACCAAGTCAGAGAACAGATCTGAGACCAGGTCTAAGATGAGGTCTGAGACCCAGTCTGAGACCAGGTCTGAGACCAAGTCAGAGAACAGATCTGAGACCAGGTCTAAGATGAGGTCTGAGACCCAGTCTGAGACCAGGTCTGAGACCAAGTCAGAGAACAGATCTGAGACCAGGTCTAAGATGAGGTCTGAGACCCAGTCTGAGACCAGGTCTGAGACCAAGTCAGAGAACAGATCTGAGACCAGGTCTAAGATGAGGTCTGAGACCCAGTCTGAGACCAGGTCTGAGACCAAGTCAGAGAACAGATCTGAGACCAGGTCTAAGATGAGGTCTGAGACCCAGTCTGAGACCAGGTCTGAGACCAAGTCAGAGAACAGATCTGAGACCAGGTCTAAGATGAGGTCTGAGACCCAGTCTGAGACCAGGTCTGAGACCAAGTCAGAGAACAGATCTGAGACCAGGTCTAAGATGAGGTCTGAGACCCAGTCTGAGACCAGGTCTGAGACCAAGTCAGAGAACAGATCTGAGACCAGGTCTAAGATGAGGTCTGAGACCCAGTCTGAGACCAGGTCTGAGACCAAGTCAGAGAACAGATCTGAGACCAGGTCTAAGATGAGGTCTGAGACCCAGTCTGAGACCAGGTCTGAGACCAAGTCAGAGAACAGATCTGAGACCAGGTCTAAGATGAGGTCTGAGACCCAGTCTGAGACCAGGTCTGAGACCAAGTCAGAGAACAGATCTGAGACCAGGTCTAAGATGAGGTCTGAGACCCAGTCTGAGACCAGGTCTGAGACCAAGTCAGAGAACAGATCTGAGACCAGGTCTAAGATGAGGTCTGAGACCCAGTCTGAGACCAGGTCTGAGACCAAGTCAGAGAACAGATCTGAGACCAGGTCTAAGATGAGGTCTGAGACCCAGTCTGAGACCAGGTCTGAGACCAAGTCAGAGAACAGATCTGAGACCAGGTCTAAGATGAGGTCTGAGACCCAGTCTGAGACCAGGTCTGAGACCAAGTCAGAGAACAGATCTGAGACCAGGTCTAAGATGAGGTCTGAGACCCAGTCTGAGACCAGGTCTGAGACCAAGTCAGAGAACAGATCTGAGACCAGGTCTAAGATGAGGTCTGAGACCCAGTCTGAGACCAGGTCTGAGACCAAGTCAGAGAACAGATCTGAGACCAGGTCTAAGATGAGGTCTGAGACCCAGTCTGAGACCAGGTCTGAGACCAAGTCAGAGAACAGATCTGAGACCAGGTCTAAGATGAGGTCTGAGACCCAGTCTGAGACCAGGTCTGAGACCAAGTCAGAGAACAGATCTGAGACCAGGTCTAAGATGAGGTCTGAGACCCAGTCTGAGACCAGGTCTGAGACCAAGTCAGAGAACAGATCTGAGACCAGGTCTAAGATGAGGTCTGAGACCCAGTCTGAGACCAGGTCTGAGACCAAGTCAGAGAACAGATCTGAGACCAGGTCTAAGATGAGGTCTGAGACCCAGTCTGAGACCAGGTCTGAGACCAAGTCAGAGAACAGATCTGAGACCAGGTCTAAGATGAGGTCTGAGACCCAGTCTGAGACCAGGTCTGAGACCAAGTCAGAGAACAGATCTGAGACCAGGTCTAAGATGAGGTCTGAGACCCAGTCTGAGACCAGGTCTGAGACCAAGTCAGAGAACAGATCTGAGACCAGGTCTAAGATGAGGTCTGAGACCCAGTCTGAGACCAGGTCTGAGACCAAGTCAGAGAACAGATCTGAGACCAGGTCTAAGATGAGGTCTGAGACCCAGTCTGAGACCAGGTCTGAGACCAAGTCAGAGAACAGATCTGAGACCAGGTCTAAGATGAGGTCTGAGACCCAGTCTGAGACCAGGTCTGAGACCAAGTCAGAGAACAGATCTGAGACCAGGTCTAAGATGAGGTCTGAGACCCAGTCTGAGACCAGGTCTGAGACCAAGTCAGAGAACAGATCTGAGACCAGGTCTAAGATGAGGTCTGAGACCCAGTCTGAGACCAGGTCTGAGACCAAGTCAGAGAACAGATCTGAGACCAGGTCTAAGATGAGGTCTGAGACCCAGTCTGAGACCAGGTCTGAGACCAAGTCAGAGAACAGATCTGAGACCAGGTCTAAGATGAGGTCTGAGACCCAGTCTGAGACCAGGTCTGAGACCAAGTCAGAGAACAGATCTGAGACCAGGTCTAAGATGAGGTCTGAGACCCAGTCTGAGACCAGGTCTCAGGTGATGAGTCGTGTTTAGAAATAAAAACGGTGTAAATATTTCTTGTTGAACATTTCAGGTAAAATCGGATAAATCTGGAGTTTCTTTCTGATTCCGACGTCACGTCTGGGACTTTCTGGAAAAAACGGCTTCAGCGTGAAACTCTGAGATACTTTCCAGATTTGGCTTTATTAGAACTCTCACACCAGGTCCAGATTTATTCAGTTCACTGAGGAACAAATCAAATACTCTGCAGGACTTTAAGGAACTGGGTAGACCAGCTTCAGGCCTCTGCAGCTCTGCTGATGTCCCCAAAGCTCCAGCACAGAAAACACATTAACATTAATTCATGTCTCAGTCTGATCTCACGTTAAAGTTCCTCCGGGTCGGAACTGGAATCACTTCCGTCTGGTGGGTCTGGACTCCGGCCTGCGGCTCTTCCCAGCTGACATCTTCTCCTTGTCCCGCTCCAGATCCTGCTCGGTCATGGGCTGGATGATGGCACCCAGCTGGGTCAGCACCCTGGGCTTGGTGACCTTCTTCACGGTGCGCTCCGTGTTCCAGGTCCGGCCCAGCGGGGACCGGATGGAGCTCTCGAACTGAGCGTGGTTCTGGAAGGGGAAGGGCAGAGAGTTCACCTGGTGGAGGCTCAGGGAGCTGTTCCTCTGCTCGGAGACGATGACGCTGGGCAGATGCTGGTCCCTTCTGGGCGGCGGTGCCGCGGTCCTGAATCTGAACCGTCGCCGCTTGGCCTTCGACGGCTTGACGCCCAGACCCCCCCACTCGCCCCAGCCGGGCAGCGTCAGGTCCACCCTCTTGGGCTTCCCCAATTCTTCCTGCTTCCTTTTATCCATGAGGAAGTCGGAGATGACGTCGTCTCCAGCAAAAGCCTCTCTGATGAGTCCTCTCTGGTTCACTTTTTCCTCAGAGTCCTCTACGGTGGGACAGAGGGGCACATGGAGGACCTTGGTCTCTTTGGTGAGGACTTCTTTCAGTTCGATCCCTTTCTTCTTCCTCTTCCTGTTTCTGAGGGGCGGTTGCTCTGTGGCGGGGGGGTGCTCTGTGGCAGGGGGGATCTCTGCGGCGGGGGTTGTGACCAAGTTGTCCTGGGAGAGGAGCTCCATGTCCTCCATGGTCCTGATCCTCATCAGACCTTCCTCCAGCTGAGCTGTTGTGGCTTCTTCTGTTGCTTCTGTCTCTTTCAGGCTTTTTGTTTTTCCCTTGAAAAGTTTAGTGAACTCTGAAAGTTCCTCCTCCATCTCCTCCTCTTCCTCCTTCTCCTGCACCTCCTCCATCTCCTCCTCCTCTGCCCCCATCCCCTCCTTTTCCACAAACGCTCCTGCTGCTTTGTCAGCCTCCTGACGAAGTTTCCTCTTGTTGTCAAACTCTCTAAGAAGCACCTCCTCCTCTCCTTCCTCTTCCTCCTCTTCTTCATCTCCTCCTGCTGTTGGACCAGCCTCCTTCTCCACCTCCTTAGCTCCTCCACTCGTCTCCTCCTCTTTAGGCTCTTCAGAGAGTTTCCCTCTCATCCACGGGTTTGAATCCCGTCCTTTCTCTGCATCATTCACAAAGTCTGGCAGCTTCTCCATGTCAACTGCTCCTNTCACAAAGTCTGGCAGCTTCTCCATGTCAGCTGCTCCTTCCTCCTCCTCCTCCTCCTCCTCCCCCTGGTTCAGGGAGGTCACCATCTTCTGGGTCAGGTCTTTGTTCACCTCCAGCTGCTGCTGCATGGCTCTGCGGGCCTCCTCGTCGTATTTGGCCATGATGGCCTTGGACTTGGCCCACTTTCCGCTGTTCTGATGCTTGAGGGACATCCTCTCCTGCATCCGGGCCAGCTCCATCTTGTTCAGCTCCTCCACGGCGGCGGCCGGGTCCGACTTCACCATCTCATCGAACTGCTTCAGGAAATCCTTCCTCTTGGCCTTGTTCTGGACTTTGTGGTACTTTTTGCTCTTGATCTTCCTCTCTCTGCGGGCCTTGGCTTCATAGTAAGACTGCAGGGCCCGGGCCTTCTGGAGCTCGGCCCGGCGGATCTTGGCGTCCTCCAGGCTCATGGCTCTTAGGGAGGCCTCCTCAGTGGGGGTCAGGATGGGGTCGTTGATGGGCTGCTTGTTAGCAGCCAGCAGACTGAAGATTTCCTGTTCCAGTGGCGTCTGAGCCTTCCAGCACATCACCACCTTCTCCACGGGTCTGGGTCCGGAGGGCTCTTGGTTCAGAGGGAAGACCAGCTGCTCGGCCCGGCGGCTCTGAGTGATGATGCTGCCCCAGCGACTCACTGCTGAGGCGGCCTTCTGGAAAGCCAGATCTCTCTGGATCCTCTCTGAGTCCTGCTTGCTAAGCGGACACTCGATGGTCCTCCTGCTCCGCTCCAGCCCCCGCAGCTGCTTCCTGTTTTGGGCCGTCATACCAGGGGCCGTCTGGATGGTTCCGATCAGGTCGGACAGCTCCATCCTGCCGGCCTCCCCCTCCGCGCTCACCGTGAACTCCGACATGTTCACGGCCGCCTCGGACCTCTCAGCCAGCGGTTTTTTCCTCTGACCTCCGAGCGCGCTAATAGCCTCCAGCAGCTTCCTCCGCTTTCTGTCATCTTCTCCGTCTTCTTCCTCACCGCTGACATCTTCATCAGCTCCGCTGCTGTCCTCCTCCTCCTCATCTTCATCCGCGAACCTTCCGTGGGTGTCCGGGTTCTGCTCCGGACCGGAGTTCTGTTCCGAATTCTTTTTCTTCTCTGTTTTCTTACTAACTCTGACCATGTTGGCGTAAACACTGTAACACGTTACACGTGTGTCGTAAACTAGACCGCCGTCGCAAAGCGCAACCGTAACATAACCTCAACTGTCGTAAAATCAGTTTTTCTTCGTTTCCCCTCCTTGCTACCTTCTGCTGCTGAAACGAACTTTTGTTCTTTATTAAATATGACTGAACACTGGAAAACAATAAGAACTGACAAATATAATGACAAAGCTATTACAACATGACAAAATATTAAACTGTATTTTTAAATAAAACGCTAGGTTGAAAAAAAGTGAAAATGTTGTTCTCATTGAATTATTTACGTTATTATAAGCTGTAGGAGTGTAAATAGCTTTTGGATTCAGTCTTTAATTTAGTGAATGGCTTGCCTGAATTCCTGAATAAATACAAGAAAGATTTCCTCTAGTAGATTTACATTTATGGAAATTAAACTTACCCATAAAATAAGGTTTACCTGGTGACTATTTTCATTTGTTTACAGTAATTCCGAAGACCAGGTAATATGTCTTTCCAAAAGGGTACAAAACCCGTAATATTTCCTGCAGTAAAAACCCTTTAGATTTTGTTAAAGGTTTTGAACATCAGGGTTCAGATCGTGGGTGTCTTACAGAAACCACATTGTCTTTCTTTAATGTAACTTTGAGATAGTTTTTCATAAATCTAAGAAATTTACTTATCTTACTTTCTTATCATGTTAAATTAACTGCATTTGATAATGTGGTCATGTTTCTCTGAAATGATGGTCTAATGGGTTTGTTATTGTTTTTAGATTATATGCATATTCATCAGTGGGAGTGTGTAAGGATAAATATGAACTCTTGGCTGATATTTAAAAGTCATACAGACTCCAGATTGTGTTGCTCTAAACACTTTGGCATAAGCAATTGTGCAACAAACTGACGTGCATAATTTAATCATTTATATGTGTGCTATATTTTTATTCTTGTTTTTATGTCTTTCCAGCACTTTGATTAACTGTGATTGTTGTAAAATTCTTTATAAATAAAATTTGGTTGATTTATTGATACTCTCATATAGTGACAGCAATATTATATTCTAATTTTAGTTTATATTCTGTCTGTGTTAAACAACTGATCTACCAACATGATCAGATTATCAAACTATGTTTAAAAGAGAATGTCTTGTTATTCCGTTTGATGCTGAAACAAACTTCTCAGGACATCATTGGGATTCAGTGAATTTAGAATTTCTGTTCATAGAGTAAAATATGGACACGTGTTGCTGGAAATCCCCAGAAACTCCTGCCGATGAAATGCAGACAACAGGCCGAAGAGAAGTGAATAATTACAGCTTCACCAGTTAGTCCGTTTTTGAAACATGATCTTTGCAGTAAAGTTAAAGCTGTCAGATTGATGCTGTAAGGACATGTGAATCCAGACAGACTGAGACATGAACCCACAAAGCTTTTAGAGCTCAGTGTTCACTTCACTGAACTTACACTGTAGGCTATATTTAAATTCCATCCTTTACACTGAATGGAAAAAAAGAAAAAAGAAAGCATTGAACAATCTGTCTCAGATTTCCCCCCAAAAAACAGGAAGTGGAAGATATTAAGGATTTATCCCTCAAAGGAATTTCCTACAGCAGTTTGGTTTAGTTCTTCTTTGAAGGTTCAGTAAAACTTTGGGATGGTGTCTCTGTCTCTCAGGACAGATGGTTTTCTCTGTGCTATCACTCTTAAATGTTATCAACATTACATAAATTTTAGTTTATAAAATCCAAGTCATCTGTTTTTAATTAGAATTTTATCAGTTTAACTCAATCAGCCGCATTTGACTTTATTTTTTGTTATCACTTTATTGTCATGTGGGTCCAAAGCAAAACAGAAAAGTAAAGAGGAATAATGTCCCACACATTTATTCATAATAAATTATATTAATTATTGTATTTAATTTCATTTGACTTTGTTTTAATCCCATTGCTCCCTCTGCTGACAGAAAGTGCCTGCACGTGCACACGGTATGTGACGTTTCAGAAACCACTGAAGAAGAAAATAGCCCATGTCTCCATTTGTCTGTTCACAGATTAATGATATTTATAAGATTATAATAATAATGATGATAAGAAGAGGAAGAATAGCGGGGTATTTGTACGTTTACGTTAGAGTGCCTCTCTCTAAAGGCACACTAGTTTACGTGACGTACGCTGCGGTCACGTGAGCGGTCATCTGCTCCTCAATCCAACATGGCGGCGGCTTCGTCTGTCTTCCACAGAGTCAGGACTGGTTCTAAAATCGGAGCGCAGTACGATCAAGATGGAAACCTGATCCAGGTACGCGTGGACCGTCCGACCAGAGTCACTGCGGTTCGGACGGTGTGAAAGTTCCGGACTGACGGGGGCGCGAGCCCACCGTGAGGGGCGGTTAGCTGTCACGTGACACCGGAACCGGAGTTTAATTCCGACATTTAGAGATGTGATCTGAATTGTAACGGAGGTTCGGTGTTTGGTTCCAGGTGGAAACCAGAGAGGATGAAGAACAGAACCACAAACTGGCTGAGATCCTGGAGCTGCTGCTGGCAGCGGGCTACTTCCGGGCCCGGATCAAGGGACTGTCCCCGTTTGATAAGGTACACATACCGGTCCGGTCCGTTTCATAGACTCAGACCGACCCACTCGCGAACCTAACAGTCAGCTGTCACCGCTCTGATCCTGACGGTGTGTTGTGGTGTTATTTGTGGTCTCTGACATCAGAGGAGTCTCTGGGTGGGTGGTGGGGGGGTCCCCTGTCATGGCCGTGCTCAGGTCTTCTCTGTGGAGGTGGACCAGCTGTTTCTGAGCTGTCCTGGTTCCAGGATCATGTTAAAGTCAGATATCTGTTGTGTTGTCTCATGGGTACGTCAGGCCGTCCTCTCAGCTGCTTCCTCCTCTGCAGGTGGTTGGTGGGATGACCTGGTGCATCACAACATGCAGCTTTGACGTCGATGTAGACCTTCTCTTCCAGGAAAACTCCACCATCGGGCAGAAGATGTAAGTGATGGCAGGTGATTGTTAAAGCTGTGTGTCACTGAACGTAGGCTGCAACGTACACTGTCCATCCAAAGAAGAAGTCCCACACTAACATTTGGCTGGACCTCCTTTAGCTTTCATTACAGCAGCTCTCTCCGGGCTCCCGACCAACTTTTACGCACATAACTTTTTAAATTGTTTACATCAGCTAAAAGTTTTGGTGCACCCCTATTTTCCCAGCGTTGCTCTTAGCGGCTCGTTTTAATACATGATAAGGGTTGCTTTTTGATCATTGAGGTGAAGACCCACCCTTTCTCCAGGGTTTTTCATCAAGGTGTCATTCTTCTCTGAGCTCGGCTAAGGAGGGAATGAACATGCAGACAGACATTCAGAGAGAGAGAGGCCTTCACCTGGACCTGAGAGATATTTGGAGCATCAGTGTGACCAAGGAAAATAAAGTTAGTCACACTAACAAATTTATGGTTACGTGTGACTCTAAAGCCCAGATGCTCTGTGGCATCATCTCTAGAAGCTTCTGCAACATCAAAACCTTTATTTTCATCCACACTTGTATTCATTTTCCA
>CM047986.1:34312090-34323323 GCA_026261665.1 Melanotaenia duboulayi | reverse complement strand
TGACTACATTAATGGGTTAAATAAAGAAAACCTGACAGTATCGTGTTCTCGGTTTTCTTGTACAGATTTAATGACGTTGAAAGTTTAAACTTTTTATTTTTTTATTTTTTGATGAAAACAACCGTTTATAAGGAAATTACTTAAAGCTGGTGGTAAAAATAAACTAAACGTGTCTCTATCTGATTATTTGTCGGTAGTTTGATGTATTTTTTGGAGCTGCGTAGCATTAATAAACGAAAGTTTCCAGTCGGAGGGCTTACCCTGAGTGAGGAGGAGGAGGAGGAGGGGAAGCATCTTCATGGCGTTATTCCAGGCGAAGCGACCAGTTCTGATGAGTTCTGTGTCCATGTTTTAATCCCACCTAACCTACAACTCCCACAAAACATCCCGACAAGGCCTGAGGACTCACAGTGGCGACGACATGACACTTCTCTACCGAGGAGGAAGCTTCTTCTTCTTCTTCTGCAGTCTTTTGGCGGTTGACAAACCACGTGTGCATTACCGCCACCAACTGGCAAAAAAACCAAAACCCTGTTCCCTATATTCTCCCAATCAGCTTGTTTTAGACAGAAAGTGAATTATGATCAGGCGCGTGGCATCTCCTGAGCCACCCTGTAAATACCTGGCATTTCAAACATTACTTTCATTGTCCTGACTTCATCATTTCCTTCCTCTCTGTCTCACAGCAGTTGCAGTAAACCATTACATGTTCTTGCTTATCTTGTTGCAGCATGTACACCAGCCTGGCTCATGTTCACCCATCTTACAGTGTATCATTAAGCCAAGTATGTCCTGGTCTCAGTCTAGATATAACACCACCGTATCTCCTGTAAACCTCCTCCCTTCTCACAGTTCTTTCTGTGAAACCGTCGTCCTTTCTTTTCTTCTTCCCACTGTTGCTGCCATGGCTGCTTTACTTCATGTTTAATGATACTTCTTGCATCCATTTGACCAAAGTTAAACCAGCATCTGCTTTCTTTGAAACCTCCTTAGCTGGCACCCAAAGAAACACCACTACTGGTCCCATCATGTGAATTCTGTAGTGTTTGCTGGATTTCAGTTCATTTCTGCTCTGCTTTCGGTTCTTTATAGTGGCCAAGTCTGAACAGATAATCTTAAAGGTTTTGGTCCTCCACCCACTGGGCTGCTAATAGCAACGCTAACATCTCTGCTGCTACTCCTGCACTTCCCGATGGATTCTGGGCTGTAGCTATAAAAATGGTCATTATGCTGAACAGAACCTGATCCCTCCCTCACCCCTGCTCTTCCTTTCCAGTAAGGTGAGGTCCACCTCTCCCCTGGGAAGGATCCATGGCTGAATTACCGACGCTGGCACAGCTGGACTGATGTTTAGTCCATCTATTCCTATTTCAGCTGCTCTTTGCAACACTGTCCATCCAAAACTCTTGTTTCTCTTCTTCCCTACATGGTTGCCGTGTGGCTTGTGTGTGTGTTCCTCCTTTTAAATTGACCCAATAATTTAAGGCCAGCTGCAGTAAGTTCAAGCGGCAGGTCTCCTGTTACTGGAGTAGTTTTAGCTGCGCCTGAGATTTCCTGAATAATGTCTAGGTTCTTCAGAAATGTGTCAGCAGCGGATCCATACACTACACACCCATAATCCACTGTAGCCCTCATCAGACCAGGATGCACAGCTCCCCGAGCTCATCCGTCCGCACCCACAACACCTCATTACATTAAACACTCTTTACACTTTCCCACAATCTGCTGAACCTGACCGGTTTGATCAAACGATACACCCACTAACCACTCTTTCATCCCCTGGTTATTTTAATGTTTGTTATAGAATAATTTAAGCTTCAGTTCAGGCCTTTTTCTCATTTTGTTAAATGAAATCGTTTTTGTTTTATCACCAAGAAACTTGTAGGACCACCCTTCCACTTTAACAACTCTACTTTTCCACTCTACCTGTAGAAAATATTAACGGTCTGATTATACTGGCCTGGGGTGGACCATTTTCAATCCTGTAGTAGTTCTTACCAACCCTCACCCGGTTTACGGTCCCATCAAAAACCCTCCACCCATTGGTAGAGCCGCCCACCGACCCCCATTTTCTTAGTTTTATCAGTAGTCCCTCTCCCCACATCATAGCTGCTACACTTTCCTTATTAACTGTACAAACCTGAAAGTTCTGCTATATAAAGGTATTCATTTTAAAAACCTGTTCACTTACTTTTAATTTCTTATGATCCAAGTTCAGTTAATTAGTTAGCAATGTCAATATTTTGAAATTCAATTAACTGTTTTACAAAAAACAAACAGAAATAAACCAACAAACACAAATCCTCTACATTAATTTTCTAATCTGATTACTTTTCTTGTATAATGTACTTTTATATCCAGCATGAACTGGTCTTAACAAGCTGAAAACAGGCGGCTCGGTGCCACATCGCTGATGGCTGACATAAAAACAGACAAATGTTGGTTTCCAGACTTTATTCGTCTCCTCTGGAGCGTGAAGGAAATCCTGTTATTTTACAACTGATTGACGTGAGACCAGTAACGTCATCATAACCAGTACACTGCTTCCCAGCACACAGGTCAAACCAGTCAAACCAGACTAAAGCTGGAGAACTTCAACCACATCTCCGTTTCCCACAAACCACCCAGCACAGTTCCAGTAAGTTTTACCGTCTTTTAGTTGGTCTTTCCAACACCTGCTGCTCATCAGAAATCTCTGCGCTGCAGACTGAAGGACAAGTCGCTTACGTTTGATTCACGAAGCTGAGAAATGTTTATGTACATGCAGACAACAGAGATTACCCTGCCTCTGTTGCGGATTCATGTGAAGCTGTAAACGCTCCAGATGGACATGCCTGTGGAGAATACGGACTTCCCAATAAAACAGAAAACACCTGCTGGGATTTACAGACTCAGAACCAGAGTCGGTCCAGTTCTGAGGATCTTAAAGAGAATATTTGGTCTGAGCAACTTTATTCTTACCACACTGCCTCAATAAAGGTGATGCCTGGGTTCTGGGGAGGATCCGTCCCTCCATCAGACCCGAGGAGCTCCGGGTTCTGGGGAGGATCCGTCCCTCCATCAGACCCGTGGAGGTCCGGGTTCTGGGGAGGATCCGTCCCTACATCAGACCCGTGGAGGTCCGGGTTCTGGGGAGGATCCAGCCCTCCATCAGACCTGGTTCTACTGATCTTCAGTCCAGTTCTTGGGGGTCATGTGACCTACCTCAGCCTTTTCACCTCGCTTCCCTTCCTTAAGAACAGTTTGACAGCCACGTTTCCATGGAGACCATTTCTGATGAGGCTTCTGCCAACAGCAGAAGGTTCAGATACATCTTTCAGGTCTTGGTTCAGGTCTTTGGGACATTTTTGCTGCTAAAATCCTGCTTTCTGTCCATCAGACTGTCTGATCTTTGCTGGTTTTTAAAGAAATGGGAACAAATGATGCGTCTTTGTGATAAAGAGCCTACAGATCCAGTTTAAACTGGTTCCTTAGACCAGCTTTACAGGAGGTCTCGGACTCTTTAGACAGATGGGAGACTTTCTGATTAGAGGAAAATAATTCTCATCATGTCATCCCTAAGCTTTTTTAATTGTTTTATTTAAACTCTTTCGGTTGCGTCCTTCATGTTCTTTCCTGGGCGGCTCGCATGGATCTGATAAAGAATCCGTAGAACTGGGTTTTCTGAATTACTGACAGAAGGTGACGCATCGGTTCAGTAGATCCAGTCTTATAAATGTGGCCAACTGGTGTGTGAAATATGGGTGGACCCAGGATGAGGGAGGCTGGTGGGTAACTCTCCGTTAGTCGTAGAACAGAGCCAGACCTTAGCGGGATGATCGTGTACCGCTGATACGAGCCGTCCTCGGGCACCTTCGAGGACCAAACATGAACTTTCTACTTACTGAGTTCAATATCGCCTTCAGTTTAAAGGCTAACTGTATGAAACCTGGCAAAGATTTTTCTTTTACTGTCATGTTTATAATTCCACAATGACTTTTTTGCTAAAGGGAAAAGAACAGGAGATATGTAGAAGACTTCGTGTACGGGACGATGGCTCCCACTGACTCGCAGAATAACCACATGGCTTATATTTACCGTCGTCCTGACGTAACAATACCTGCTAAACTTCCGCCAGTACTTTCAAGACACAGGGAATAGTAAAAAATAGTCTTGGTGTGATGGGATACACATAAAACAGTGGTGTGAATGTGGATGAGATTGTGTGTGTGTGTGTGTGTGTGTGTGTGAAAATTGAGTAACAACAGGCCAAATGAGCTTTGTTTGTTTTTCTTGGTCCAGAGATGGTTTTATGACGTATAAATGTCCACATCTCTGACAGTTTTATGAGGACTACCGTACTGATACTAGACGTGAAGAGGTTTTTAAAGGTGCCCAACGGTGAAAGCCTCTCTGTCCTCTGCCCTGCTCGTAGGACCAATTAGCTCTTTTTTAAAGTGAATTATTCGTTAAAACCTGTAAAGAGAGTTTTGTTTTGGACACTGGAAGGAGCTTAAAGCAGTTTAAATCCACACACTGATTCTAGGCAAAGATCCTGCCGACATCACAGTGAGTGAGTTCTACTGATCGGCCACCCCCATTATAGATTTCCTGGATACGCCCCTGGACACAGCAACTGGTTCATCTCTGGAGTTCACTGACAGGTCAGAGAAATGGTCAGGTACCAGGACTGGACTGAAAATGAGGGAAAGGCCTCCAGAAAGCTGGAGAACCAGCCAACCAACGGTTGGATTGAGGACATGAGGACGGGATCAGGACTCTGATACGGGGCCGTATTATGTCTCATATCATCCTCACATTCAGTCTTTAATTAATGCTAATTCTGTGGTGCACTCATTAAAGCAGCTGAAGCACATTAATGCAAACCAAGATTAACTTCTGAGCTACAGTCACATTTAAACGCCTCACAAATCACTGGGAGCACGAAGACGGGAATCTATGATACACTTTCCGCTAGATAGTCGGAGGATCTGGTCCCAATCCGGACCTGGATCTTTAGACCTGGAGGCAGAGGGAAGTCAGCAGTGAGGTGTTCTTTCCTCTGAGGACACATCAGTCTTATGTCTTCTGTCCAGGACAGACAGCGTCCTGCTCAGTTTGCTTCATAAAGTCAGGAGAGGAAGAGACCTCCATCTTCCCGAGTCCAGTCCTGTTCAGACGCACAGGTCCACGACGCCCTCATCTGTCACCGCAGGTCCACTGCTGAGCTTCGGCTCCATCATCTCCTGCATCTTCACCTGCTCGGGGCTGAAGGACCTCTTCCAGCTGCCGTCTGTAGCCGTGAAGGACTGACTGGTGTCGGGCGGTGCGCTGGAGTTCCCCCCCGCGGAGTAAACCCCAGAATCTCCACTGGTGCTGCTGTCCTGGCGGCTGTGTCTGCCACTGGAAACGGATAGAAGAGCGTTAATCCCAGGCCTGGGATACACCACGTCCATCACAATTTACCCCACAGAGCTACACACCCCCTGATGGTAGAAGAAATAGACCTCGGGAGTTCAGGGTTAAGTTTTAAAGATTGATGAAGGTTTGATGGCATGTAGGGAGACATCTTTTGCTTGTTTCGTTTGAATCATATAGCAGAAAGGAACGAGAACTTTTTTTGGAACTGTGTTGGACCAAAAAGTCCAGCTGACCTGCTGTCTGACTCCAAGCCGGACTGGGCTGCTGGGAAGTCCTCCACTGGAAGGCTGTAGGTTTCTAGGACATCTGGCTTTGGGCAGATGGTCACGTTAACACACAGAAGCTCCGGCTCTGAATCCGAGATGAGGTGAGGAAAGTCAGAGCCAAGTGGGTCAAAAAGGTACTGGAAGGAAGTTCAGAAGGAGACAAATTATGTCAAGTAGAAGCAGATGATGTAAAAACCCATGATGAAGGTCATGATGTGAGAACTGGGGCTGCTAACCTCTTTGAGGCTGGAGGACATCTTTGGGAAAAACATGGCCTTGCAGGTTTTAAAGCACCAGAAGGAGCCGTAGGTGGAGCTCAGCACCACCAGGAAGCAGATCATCAGAGCGCCCAGGAAGTATCCAGTGATCTGCCACCAGCGCACAGCACCTGTCACAGCAAACACACACAATCATCATCATATGAACATAAGCCAACACAGATGAAACTACACATCTACTCACTGCTCCATGACCGGGACAAGGACAAAATTCCATAACTATATTTATAGATAGACGTGTGGTACAATAAAAAAAGGGCTCGATAAAAGGTTTATTAGAAAAACGAAGTTTCTCTTTGTTTAAATTATAGCCTACACGTAGCTTCATACTACAGTCATTACTTCCTCCCAACTAATCACGCTGCGTCACCAAGCCCCGCCCCTCTGAAACCACAACAGAGAGCACGTGTATTGCAAAAAAAGTTGCAGCAAGGAGAGGCGGAGGAAAAAAACATGTCATGTTTTCATGGTTCACCAGATCTGCACGCAGGCTTTTATTTTGAAAAATACCAGAAGTTTTTACACTGCTCCCGTGTCTGATTTCCTGTCTGCACAAATTTAGCGGAGCGCCTGGTATAAAACAGGTTAGACGCGAAGCGCCCACGACGGCAGTCTGCCTAGCTGGAGCCACAGAACAGAGCGTGGGATCGTACGTCACCCGCAGTGCATTGTGGGACGCGGCACAGTGCACAACATACACAAACCATTTTATTAAGTAACATTTTTCTCTCCTTCACAAGGAACCGCCAAGCTTTGTGGGACTGTGCTGCTCAGAATCGTGTATTTGGTTCGATCATCTCCAGCCACCCTCCCACCCTGAGGTGTGATCAGATTTTCTGATGATTCTTTCTGTTAGCATTTACTGACGACGCTCAGGCCTGTAAGCTGATTTCTTTTTCGTTTTAGAAACGTTCAGACAGTTAAAAAGGTGGTTGGATGAAGGGCTGAACATGAGTTCAGTGTCTGTGTTCATTATTAAAAGTCGCTCATTAAGCAGTAAAACAAAATGGCCGCCACTGAACTTCAAACATCTTGGATATAGATGGATATAACATTTCTCCTCCCTCCTGTCATCCTGCATCACCATGACAACAGTCAGAAATTAGAAAATCAAATATGAATTGAAAAGAGACAAAAGGGGATCTATGAATTATACAAACATGCAGCATATTTCCCAGTTAAAGTGAAACAGATGTGATCTTAATGAAATCTCCAGCTGTTGTTTAAACCAGAGCGGCACATGTAGCGTGTGCAGCTAGCCTCTCCTGCCTCCACACCACCCGACCCTGCTGGAGACACCTAGCATGTGCATTGATTAATGTGTTACCTTCAGTCTGCACACACACTGGTGGCGAGAAGCAGCTGCTCTTGTTGTAGAAGTCGTATCGGGTCTGGACGCTCACACAGTACCAGGTCCAGGCTTTCAGGTCCAACACGTTCACCACGTTGAGCTTCTTGCTCAGCATATGCTGGGGCAAAGCCTGAAGGACACAACTGGTTTCACTTAATAAAGCAGCAGAACATTAAATATACGCCTGGCCTGTACGAAACATCTGACAGGATGCAGTAAAACCAGTAAACGTGGTGGTGTCATCTTTTTGAAAACCAACCAAGTAAACTGGGTTTCAGGGGAGACGAACGGGTTTAGACAGTCGTACTGATAGAACAGAGACTCCACCCAAAGGTTTGGGTTTTAGGATTCTTCTCTGGGGATGTTCAGAAGACCAGAACCTTGTTCCACATGGACAGATAGCTCCATAAATTCATCAGCTTTACTTTACAAGCATTTTAGTGGCGAAAGTACTGCATCAATTTTTAAATATTTTCTAGCAGGAGAAAATGTGAATAAGACTTTATTAGATTTATTCATTTATATTAACGGATAGTCGAGTCTTGTTCCAGAGTCTGATGTTTGCTGATGAGCTGAACCTTTCTGTGCTGTTATTTATCATCATCATCATTATTATTTAGTATTACCACTATGACATATGCTGCTCACGCTGTCGACTGAATCTGTTTTCAAGCTCTTAAGACATAAAAAAAACACCAACTGGACAAAAATCCACAGACAGGAGGGGAGTTGTGAGACTGTAAAGACCTGCTCACACTCAGACGTGATCATTTCTGTGTCCGTGCGTTCACTCAACACGAACATGCAGACTTGTGAGCAGTGAAACGTGTCATGGAGACGTCCGGTCGCTCGCTGTGGGTCCATGGTCGACCAGCTCGAGCCAGATCTACTGTCACTGTAAACCCGGCGTTTTGCTAGCGTTAAACTATTTTTCCCTTTCAGTGACTTTACTAACCTTACATACACTCACATTTCATAAAGCTGGGTTCGTGTTATTAGTACTTCTCAAACCAGATTTCAGACACGCTTGTTGTTCGACATCAAAGCAGCTGAAAGGAAGTCGGTATTTTTGTACTTCTCATGTGACTGAAAGGTCTGCTGTGCACACAGGAAACTCTGCAGGGCTTTGTTGCACAAGTTAAACCAATAAACCACACTCTGCCGAGCTCACGGCTCTGCCAGCCGAGGTCGAGTACATGAGTTGTTTACAGAGCTGCTCCAGTTTCAGGTGTGTTCAGGGAGAAAACGGGAAGCGCAACAGAAACTGCGGCTTGGGGGGTTTATGCTGCAACGCGGCAGATGACGCAGACACAAGCTCAGATTTGAGGAAGTTAAAACTCTGCTCTTTATTTTCACTTCACCTTACTGAGCTGAGTTCAGACAGAGACCCGCTGACCAGCAATCACATGCTACAAGTTTCCTGTGTAGCGGTCAACACTGCATCTGCTGCCACGCCGAGACGCTCAAACTAGGGCGGGCGACATATCGAGTATACTCGATGTGTCCCCAGAGGTTCTATGTAGGATGTACAAAACGTATATATCATGAACAATCAGCAGCGTTTTAAGCGTCTGCGTGGGATTGTCTATGTGGCCTCTGTCTGCTGGTCGGAGTGTGTGCAGCTCGCTAGTTTAGCATGGTTAACAAGACGCTGGTTTTCTGTTTCTCCTCCACCTGCTTCTCCTCGTCCTGCTCTTATTATTGAATAGGAGCAGATCTTAAAGCAGGTATTGTCTGATTTACAGCTGGTTGATGCAACTATTTTTCTTAGATGACATCTCCAGAATAAATTAAGTGCAGCTTCACGACTACCAGGGCTGTACGTATAATCCTGGTCTCTACAGAAAGCCGAGACGTGAGATTAATACAGAAACGTCAGAATCCAGATTAGTGTTACTGTGATCCTAGGAGTAATCTAGTATCTATCAGTAATCTATCTCGGACCAGCAGAGTCTCTGCCGTCATGTCTGGTTTGTGTGGAGAAATGATCAGAAGCTGTAAAGTGGACAGAGATGTTCTCCTGGTTTTCATTCCTGTAGAACTGCTGGGGTTTGAACTGTGTTTGGTTTGGATGCCGATGCTTGGTGGAGTCTTTTAGCTGAGTTTCTCCCGTCATGTTGCTATGCTACATGTTAGCGTTGCTGCTTCCTGGTGTCTGCTAACATCCTCTGGACTGTAGGATCTCATGCTAACCTTGTATTGGGGGTATCTGTGATGAAGAGGTTAAAGTATCGTCTACCTGTCCCTCCACTGAGCGTTCCCAGTAAAGAATGTGGTAGTAGAGATCCGGCAGATGCTCCCTCATGGAGGTGTTGGTGCTGGTCAGAGGGTCAGAGATGGAAACTTGAAAGGCACTTTCATCTGGAGTAAGTTTGACTTTGGATGGAGGACCAACACGAGCTAGCAGAGGATAGAGATGGACAGATTAGCCGATATGTTGATGCTGACATCAAGTTTTGTTATTAAGGAACTTCTAAATTACAACTGAAGAAGCAGTTTTGGAAGATTCATAATTTCCTGGTGAAAGATTAGATTACTGGATTAGAGTACTCTCTGGAAGTCTGTCTGTTGTGCAGATTCTTTTAATTCAGCCCGGTCGTCGTATATTTTTCAGAGCAGACGTGTAGTTCTGGATCAGAGTGAATTATTGATTATTGATCTGATTAATTCTCTTCACGTTGTTTGTGTGTAGTTTATTCTTTCTAGACATTAAAGAGTCAGACCAGGAATCTGTGTTTTATACTTGTTTCTCAGAAAAGTGGGATAATAAAGGAACCAATGAATAACAGGATCAATAGCCAGTATTGATAATGGCACTGATAAATAAAATCTTATCAAATCCCATCCCTATCCAGGTCACCTGTAAACCTGGGTCCACATGCAAAGCTCTGAGATACATTAAGAGCCCTACCAGGTTCTACTGGGGTTGAATAGACAGCATGTTGGACTCATAAATGATCTCGTAGTCTTTCATATGATCCGTACTGCTGAGGACACAAAGATCCCATTTCCAACACTGCAGCTGGCTGCTCTGTTCTACACGTCTATCAGAGCAGGAGCTCGCTGGGTCTGATGGTGGACAGTCTGCCTGGTTCGTCATAACCTGACATGGTCCTGTCTGCCTCTTACCATCTTTATCAGGACAGAACTCCACGGACACCCAGCTGGAGTCACGCCCGTTAACGCTGGCTCGTACACGGATCATGTAGATCGCCAGATAGTGGAGGTTGAACTGCGTGAGGTCACATGATCGAGCTGATGTTGCTTCACATGCGGTGGACCAGGTTGGAGACTTCCTCTTCAGCCTGTACTTCCTGATGAGGGAAGATGAAAACATCAGGCCCTGATCAGAGTAAGGATCAGCACGCATCGAGCTGCACTACTGATGTGAGACATGGAAAAATATCTGCACCTGGGCTCTCAGGTATAAAAAAGTGTAGCTTTTGTAATTAAAGAGCACAAACACACACATTTATAGTTTGAATGTGGTATAACAGGAAAAAGATTAAAAGAGGAAGAGGAAGAAACAGATGAGCTGATGGTGAATCTGATGGAAAAAGTTGGAATAGGAGCAACAAAAGGCTGGAAAAGAACCTGGTACAAACCAGAAACACCTGGAGGAGCATTGGACAACTAACCAGGTTACCTGGTAACAGGTCAGTAACATGACTGGTATAAAAGGAGCATTTCAGAGAGGCAGAGTCTCTCACATGGAAAGATGGACAGAGCTTCACCAATCTGAGACAAACTGGATCTAAAACTGTGGAACAATTTCAGAAAAATGTTCCACAGTGTGAAAATTTTGAAGACTTTGAAGATTCCAGAATGGGACAACATTCCTCTCCTAAAACTCCAGCAACTGGTCTTCTCACTTCCCAGACGTTTCCAAAAAACAAGAGGGGATGCTACACCAAGCTGAACTACTTTTTACACCGTGC
>CM047986.1:34264803-34275509 GCA_026261665.1 Melanotaenia duboulayi | reverse complement strand
CAGACCAACAACCATGCCACGTTCTGAGTTTATGAAATCCCCTTTCATCCTCATTCTGATGCTCTGCTTGACCTTCAAGTCGTCTTCACCACGTCTACATGGCCCTCTACCTGACCCTTCCCAGACTTCAGTCATGGACCAGATCTGCGGCTTCTCTTCACACACTCATCTTTCTATGTTGCATTGGACCAGAAGGTCCAGCATCATGTCCTCGTCCAGTCAGACCAGATCCATCGTTTCCATCCAGTCATCCACAGACCATGACAGCTTCTCTGGAACCTGCTTTCCTCTTGGAGGAGTTTTATAAACCTGACCATGGTTTCCTGTCAGCCAGCAGCTCAATAAACTACCTGCAGACACCCGGAAGGACAGAAGTGTCGTCTGATCCGTGTGAACTTTAAGTTTTATTGTGTCTTTAATCACGTATCAGGATTCTGTAGGTATTAAAATCCCACCAGTCTCCAGCTAGTGTGCATCATTAGCACACACACACACACACCAGCTGTATCCATTAATGGTGGTAGTGACCTGTTTGGACCCAGCTTGCATGGTTTTGTGCAGCTCTGTGTTTCCTTGTGATGTTGCTCCCTCTCCAGGCTTCCTGTTACCTGACAAGGTGCAGTAATTCAAATTATACACGACTTGTTCTTTATCACAAGTTCCCGTCTCTGAAGTAAGTTGTTTTCGTCTCAGGGGGCTCGTCTGAATCCAGGTGTGGTTTACGTCGGCCACCTGCCGCTGGGGCTGTTCGAGCCTCAGTTAAAAACCTACTTTGAACAGTTTGGGAAGGTCCTGAGACTCCGGCTGTCCAGAAGCAAGAAGGTAAGGCTCCACACGTGGCAGCAGGAACACCACCGACACCGGGGTCACACTCGTCCTCGTCCAGGTTCCACATTCAGAACAGTCTGGCTTCCAGCGGGTCGGACCGCTACACGGTACAGCCACGTTATCTAGATGTTTCTGGCCTTGTAGAGACGTTACGAACAACCGGAAACTTCAGGAGAGAAATAAACTATTTACATCATTTACATAATAAATAAAAATATTATCATTTGTTTATTTATACATATTTACATTTCCCTCTTAATATGAACATGTACATTTTTATTGTTTTTATTACAGTATATTTATGTAAAATTGTATTAACATTTAAATTTGATAAATCTTTAATTTGTATAAATGTATTTATATTTACAAATTTATACATTTTTAAACTTATTTGTTATATTTTATTAAAATAAAATAAAAGTGCACTTTTAAGATTTGCTGTTATATAAAGTGCAATGCAAATAAAGTGTAATATAATATTACAGTTACTTTTGTTAGAATACTACAGCTACTGTCTTCCATGGNATAATATTACAGTTACTTTTATTAGAATACTACAGCTACTGTCTTCCATGTTCAGATTTACTCATTTTATCTGACGGGCCAGATTGGAGCCTCTGGAGGGCCATTTTTGGCCCCTGGACCATATGTTTGACCGCCCTGGTGTAAGTGATTGGTGGCCTCAGATATGACGGTGGTCTGAGGCCGGGTGCGGTTAGCGGATAAACCGCCTGGCTCATGTTCCGCTGTCTTCCTGTCGCAGACCGGAGGAAGTAAAGGCTACGCCTTCGTCGAGTTCGAGTGTGAGGAAGTGGCTAAGATCGTTGCAGAGACCATGAACAATTACCTCATGGGAGAGAGACTCGTCAAGTGTGAGTATTGCTCTACCAGGCTGGAAGTGATGGGGATGTGGAAGGGTGAATGTGCCACCTGACGCTCGTGTGTGACAGGAAACTACCACCTGCTTTGTTTTAAATCTGCACAGATAATTCTGTTTGTTCATTTTCTAATGGCGGCGTCTGACGTGTGTGCAGGTGTTTAGCTTTCTGTGGCTCGTTCATTCCCTCTTCCAGGTCACGTGATGCCAGCAGAGAAGGTGCATGAGAAGCTGTTTGTGGGCTCCCAGAGAGAGTTCAAGAAGCCGTCGCTTCCCGCGGTGAAGCGCTACAACAAGCCGCGCTCCGCCGAGCAGCTCGAGCAGATGACCCAAAAGCTGCTCCGCAAGGAGTCCAGGCTCCGCAAGAGGCTGGCCGCTCAGGGCGTCCACTACGACTTCCCCGGATTCGTGAGTCAGAGCTCCAGACTAACCTTCTGCCCTGGTGTGTCCAACCTTTCCCAGCATGGCTTCTCGTTTGAATCCTGCTGATCATCACGCAGACACAGATGGTTTTTAAATGATTGAACCAGAACGAGGTGTAGGAGAACGTTTCTTCGTTTGAAGCCTGAATGTTCAGTCGAGCTAAAAATAAAAACGGTATTTTACTTTCCATCTGCAGCTTTGCTGAATGAAACTAAAACTTCAGGCCGAGCTGCTGCTGGAAGACTTCTCTCTGGATTTATCTTGAAGTCTTTGACGTGACAGGTTTCTACTTGAATTCAGTGAAGGTGGGCTCCTCGTTGGTTGGTTAGCGCCCAGCTCCACCTGTCGTGGGCCTGGGTCCGGTTCTAGGGCTGGGTTTGAGGACCGGTATTTCCCGAGTCCATTTGATTAATTACAGCTTTATTTTGATTAAATCCGATTTGATATCAATTAATTTCTGGCTAATTATGAAACAGCACCTATTTTCCTTGAATATTAAAGACGTTCTCAGATCAAACTCAGTTACCTGGGAGTAATCAGATTACTGTAATAATCTGCTCTGACGCATCGACGTGCATTTCTGAAGTACCGGAACAATCCAGTGCTTCCCAGATTCCCAGCAGAGACGCTGTGATGGAACATCAGGGCTTTTTAAATGTCCTGATGACACGTTCAGAAAGTTCGGATACATGCTGAAGTTAATAAAACCTACAATGAAACTGGATCCGTTTAAAGAAATTCTTTCAGGGATGGAGGTTCACCTTGTTCTGTGCGTGTTGCCGTGACAACCGTGAAGCTATGGGTGTAACATGGAGCAGGAGAAATCCTCCATCTTTTCCTCCCTGGAACGAGATGCTTCCGTCTCCACCTGCTGAGAGAATCTAGAAAACTCATCTTTCTGATTCCCAGCTGGTTGACGTGTTTTCTGACACGTGAACTCTGTCCTCTGACGGAAATCTGTGTGTGCACGCACATGTCTGTGTGTGTGTGTGTGTGCTGACTGGCATGGACACAGAGAGCAGCTATGACATGTCGTCATGGAAACCAGATAACGAGCATCAGTGTTTCCAGACCTTTTTTGACTTGTGTACCCCTGAGTCATGTTGTCGTACCACGACTACCCCCGTAGTCAAATGTGTTGATTCTCCACAAGTAGAACATACAACTGGTTATTAAATGAAAATCGTTTTATTTCTTCCTAACTTGAACATTTAATTCTCAGACATTTTGTTCTTTTCAGTTCAAATTAAACATAAATATAAATATGTTGCCATGAAAGTGAATAAGTGATCTAAATAAAACAAATTCTACATAAAAAATAATAAACCTCCCTTTGTTAACAAAAACCGGAGCTCTTTGAATAAGTCCTCTTTAAACAGACATTTAGAAAATCAGGAACAAAATACTGGAAATCTATTATAAACTAGGGATGCACCGAAATGAACATTCTTGGCCGAAAACCAAAACACTGAAATTCATGATTATGCCAGTTATTAGTACCATTGCATTCATGGCTTTAAATGTGTACTAACCTCATTAAAATCCAGGCATTGCAGTTGTATAAATTAATATAACTGTTTCAAAGAATAAATAACAAAATTATGAAAGTATTTATTTAGCACATTCCAACAATGTACAATAATAAAGTAATACAAAATAAATTGAAGAATAAAATACTGTTTTCTCTGTAGGACTACTAGAACAAAGCGCTGAAACATATAACGATATTTTTTGTTGGCCTGCAACATAAAAGTGTATCAAAACAAAGATTGTAAAACCAGAACTTAACGGGTTAATTTTAGGCCTTTAACAATAACAAATGCTCCAGGAACTACACGTGGGCAACGTGGAAACAAATATTTAAACAAGACTTCTTCTTCTTGGGGTAAAGTGGTTTTTCTTGATGAAGAGCAGCTTCTCTGCTTCATCACAGTGACGTCTGTTCGTCTTCTCATCGAGAACATGAGCTGCTGCACTGAACAGCCTCTCGCGGTCGGTGCTCGGAGCAGAAAAGAAAAGTACTTACGTGCCACCTTTGCCAGGTCAGGAAAGCGGCCTGGTTATTTCTCCAGCTATCCCGTCTGGGGCTGGGCTTCAGAAAGACAACCGTCTCACTGCTGGGTGGTTGAGCTTTTGACGGCCTTGCATTTGAGAAAAGTTTGAGAAGTTTTATTTAAATAGGGCATAAATAAATTGTCACATGTAGTCAGTCAGAACAGAAGAGCCTACCTGCTGTTACTTGTGGCTCTCGCAGGGTCTCACTAAACCTGCTCCTCATCTGAGACGAAGCCTTTTTCTGCGCTGCTCCATCTCCAGGCGCCGGCGGGTTCTCGGCATCCATCCGGGATCATTTCTCGTGCGTGCTGCTTTCTCCCACATCTAAGTAACGATCTTTATAACGCGGATCGAGTACAGTCGCGATGAAGGGCAGAGGATCCGAACAGATCTCAGTGTGCTGACTGACTGTAAGAGCGAACTTTTCATTGTTTTCCCGCCGTGGTTCGTCTCAGCCTCTTTGCTGCGATTAAAAGAACGACGTCTGCTACGGATGCATCAGAGGAGCTGATCTCTTTAGTTAGCTGGTCAAAGGGGGCAAGAAGAGAGAGAATGTCCTCTACGAAGACCCACTGGTGTGAAGTGGATGTCGCAGGGAGCTCGTGATCTGGCTTTATGCAGCCATGACTCCCAGCATGTAATACGTGCTGTTCCAACGTGTACTCACGTCTTGTTGGAACCGTTTTATTGGTGTTCCAAACTGATCTTTAATGAGACACCTGATCTTGCTTGTCTTTGATAAGCTCTGATAGATCTGGAAGCAGCTGTTACCAGGATGTTCTCCACATCCAGTCTGTTCCTCTGCTGGGTTTGATGTGTGTC
The DNA here is from genome assembly GCA_026261665.1 of Melanotaenia duboulayi. Classification (NCBI taxonomy): domain Eukaryota; kingdom Metazoa; phylum Chordata; class Actinopteri; order Atheriniformes; family Melanotaeniidae; genus Melanotaenia; species Melanotaenia duboulayi. Next base: position 34,270,504 of record CM047986.1, on the reverse strand, counting down.
TAAGCTGAGAAGGTCACCTCACACAAGAAGGTAGAACCAAAAGGTAAAAGTTCAAGCAGTGCATGTTTTCCCAGCTCAGGATATTCCTTCTCCACATCACACCAGAACTCAATGTCTTTTCAGCAAATGCTGTCTTCAGCCTGCGGTCAGAGGATAAGTCCACCAGATGCTCCTGCAGCTTTGCAGAAAGGCTGCTGCTCGCCCGCTCCAGCCTTTCTGGCTCTTCTACAATGTCCTGAAAATACTGGCTGAAATCAAGGCCGAGTTTGGACAGATTTCACCAGTTTGACCACTTGACCCCGAGCAACATCAGTGGTGGGAAGATGAGCATCAAGTAGAGGAAAAAGCTTGCATCTCCCTCATCACATTTGCTCTCCCATAGTTTGAGCTTCTTGGCAAATCTTTCACTTTGTCCTACATTTTCAGGATTGACTCCTTCCCCTGAAGTGATTGGTTGAGCTCGTTAAGTTTGGTAAACACATCAGCTTGATACGCCAGACGTGCCGCCCGCTTAGCGTCCTCAAACACCACAGCAAGAGGAAGCAGATGCTCCTTCAAGAACATCAAAACTTCACTTCGACGTTCATAAAGTCTCAGTAGTGTTTTCCTACGTGACAGCCAGCACACGTGTGTGTGTGTGGAGCAACAGCTGCTCGGGCTCTGCACCGTTCTCATGGCAGAGTTTCAAACAGTCTGTGATTCACTGGCCGGGATGGTATGACGTTTATTGTCTTCACAGCATCATCCATAACAGAACTTAACTCGGGACAAACCCTCTTACTAGCCAGTGCTTGACGATGAATAATACAACGCATCCATTTAATGTCGGCGTTTACCCGTCCCTTCACTCTTCCCGTCATCGCAGCCGCCAGCACAGACGTGGCTGCTGGTTTCCACTGCAGACCATGTTCTTTGAGCTGTCTATAACCTGGAACGTTTCTTCTCCGGTTGTCTTCCTGGCAGCCTTTTACAAAATAAAATAAGCTTGTTTATGTCCAACACATTGAAGGCCAGAAGCATCTCCCTCATCTGTCCTTTCATCCAGCTGCAGAGCGAACTGACTGGCTTCTTTCATTTTCTCCACCACTTGTCCAATAACATTAACCGACATGTTGTTGATCCGACGGGACACCGTGTTATTCGACGGGAACTTTTTTCAGTGTGTCAGCTGCTTTCTTTTCCATCATGATTTCAGCTATAACACTCGCTGCAGGGAGAATGAGGCGTTTTTGACTTCGCCACAAGCAGAGAGGCAGCGTATGAAGCCTCCAGTGCTTCACAGACGTAGCTTTCACCGTTACAGTTTTACAACTTTCGTTTGTAAAATGTCTGTTTTACCGGTACGTCCTGAGTGTTTGCTGCTCTGGTGTCACTGTAAATGGACTTCATTGAGCTATTTGCCAGAATTTCCCCACAGAAGAAGCACAGAGGCTGTGGCAGGTCCACAGACGTAGAAGTAAATCCATACAAATATAGTTTTCACTGTACTGCCTAGGAGATGCAGATGCTGTGGAATGACTGATGTGTACCCATCATCTGGTAAATAAAATATCAAATGTTCACACGTACCGCCTGTAATGTGTTCCCGTACCACTAGGGGTACGAGTACCCCCGGTTGGGAATCGCTGCTTTAAATGAGCATGTTGAAAAGCAGCTGATTGGACGGAGGCGACACAGGAGACCAGGTGTGTGTGTATATGCTAAGGTCCCGCCGAGCCTCGGTAAGTCACGTGAGAGTAGGATCACGTTACGGAAAAGAGGACGTGTAAAACGTTGTTCTCCAAATTTTATGGATCGATATGGGATTTATTTAATTTGAACTGCTCTTTTTAAACCCGCCCTATCTGGATCGGTACAGGTCGCTGCACAGTTTTCTTTTTCCACAGGTAAAAACTGGGGAGGTTCCAGAATATCAAATCTGAGCCGCCACATTTTTTTGGGATCCCAGTCTGACCCTAGAGGGCGGAGCTTGACACTGGAATCCACTGATTGGTGGAAAGAATCATGGCTTCCTGCGTGACGCAGCAATAAGAACAAGCCAGGAGCAGCTCCGGTGGTTAGAGCCTCAGAGCTGAACGGGTTAGCTGAGCTTGCTGTGAGGTTGATAGCGCCACCTGGTGCTTCTACTAGGAATAGCAGTGATGCTGGTCTTCATCTCGCTCTTATGACTAAGATCTGAGCCTACCGCTGGAGTCCTGACCGAAGCACCTTGTTCAGTACGTCTCCTGCAGCAGGTCTTCTTCACAGAGTTAGATGTTCTGTTTATTTCCAGTCTGAAATCAGTTTTTGTGCATTTTGGGGCCTGAGAGCAGATGTTGGTCCCAGCAGCAGATCCACACCCTGCTGACCACGCTGTGGTGAGAACCGAGCGTTACCGTGACGTTACACTTCACTATAAGTAAAACTGACCTGCTTCTTTGTCCAGCCGCAACGTCCACTTTCCTCTTTTTAAAGCCAAGAAGAAAGAAGCAACCTGCTGGTTGTCCACTATTCTCCTGTTTTCTGTCTGTTTTCTTCCTCACAGTGCAGGTCAGACACTCGGGTGGGTCTGATGGGGCTGCTCTGGTTTTCTGCCACCGTCCATCCACTTCGCCAGAAACAGAAGCAGCTTTTCAAAAATCCTGTCAGCCTCTGATACACTGCTGCCCTCCTGGACCTGATCCCCATCAGTTCAGGCGACACGGACGGGAAGCTGCAGAGGTCAAAATTCATTCGACTCTCCTTCAGCTTTTCTTGTTCATCTGGCTCAGGAAGCGTGAACGAGTCTTATCAGATAACAGATCATACCCACATACGAGCCAGTTCCTCGTCATAGTTTAGAAGGTTTTGCTTTGCTGGAGTGGTTGGACATGTCCTGGCAGCTAGCTGCTGCAAAGCTGTATAAATCTGTAAGTCCTGATAATCTGTCCTCTGCTTCTGTTGTCCAGGCGGCTCAGAAGAAGAAGTCGTCGTCGTCAGACTCCATGAACACGTCTTCCTGTAGTGACGTAAGACTCGTTGTCTATATGTGGCGCAGACTGAAAATGACCCCGGGCGTGTCAGTGGTCTGGGGTCAGATAACTGTGCCGACAGTATTGTGGTGCCTTTAAGCTTATTTCGAGCCAGTCTGTGGCATCGTGATAAAACCCAGGCTCCTACATCACAGCTGTAAATGCTCCAGATGTTGAACAGGACCAGTCTAAACGTTTCCTTATGCTCTGCTTCAGGACACCACGCCGGTCTGCACGCCGTCCTTCCTGGAGAAGAGGAAGTCCGCGGTCGCAGACGACGATGCAGATGAGGAGATTGTCATTAAGATGCCAGCTGAAGCGAGTGATGATGAGGAGAGCGAGGAGGAGGAGAGCGAGGAGGAGGAGAGCGAGGAGGAGCCAGAGGAGCAGTGAATGTCTGGAGCGTCGTATCCTGGACTTTGTCAGAGCAGATGCTGACCTCTGGATCCTGTACAGACTAATGAGCAGCGCAGAGCTGTGTCTTCATGGAGGAGACGAGCCTCCAGGTTTCAGACTGAAACAGCTGATAGACGCAGTCGGAAAGACACAACTTCCTGTTTTCATTTCCACCTCTGATTTCTTCACCACTGATCAGCTGTAGGTTAAATTTAAATGATGTCATTATTAGAAAGAACTGTGAGTAAGTTACGTAATGATGTTCCATCCATCATCTGTACCCACTTATTCTACTGGAGTCTGTCCCAGACACAAGACGAGCGGCAGGTTCAGCCTGGACAGGTATCCGTCACCTGTCCATCACATGTGATGCTAAAAACAAAAAGCAAATAAAAACTTATATTTTATATTCATGTTTCCTTTAAGTAGTGTCCTTTCAGCTGTGATGACAGCTTCACCTGGGTCTTCATTTAGCAGCTGTGCCTTGTCAAGACTTCATTTCTGGAATTTCCTGAGACCATCACTTGTGTTGTGCAGAGTAGTGTCGGTGCAAAGGTCTACAGGGAATGACCATGTTTGACTTCTGTCTTTAAATTAAGGTTAAAACAAACACCTAAGTAGGGAAACAACCATCCCTCGTGCAGGTCAGACTGGTTCTCATGAGGACCGCCCCAGGAAAGGAAGACCAAGAGTTACCTCTGCTGCAGAGGAGTTCATGGAGTCACCAGAGCTGGCATGCTTCAGAGTTGTGCAGGGAGACACCTCTCACCATCCACTGTTCAGAGGAGAAGGCCAGAAGCAGAGAATCAGGCCTTCATGCTGGAGTTGCTGAAAAGCCACTTCTGAGGAAGCGTGAAGAAACACGAGGGATCTGTCCTCCGGTCTGATGAGTCCAGTCCTGAGGGTTTTGGTTCCATTTATGAGACACAGAAGGTGAGTGGATGGCTTCTACATGTGGTTCCCATGGTGAAGCACGGAGGAGGAGGGGTGATGGTATTGGGGTGCTTTGCTGGTGAATAATTCTGTACAGACTGAACCTCTTGGCTATGCCGACCCATCTGGTTTCCAGTTAGTGGAATCATCCTCTAAGACCCGAAACGCACCTCCAGGCTCTGTAAGGGCTCAATGGCGTTGATGGAGCGCTGTGTCAGGTGACCCCCACCCAGTCATCTGACCCGGGATAAGTTGGACCTCAGAGTGAAGACACTCTTTGCCAAGAGTGTGTAGAGCTGTCATTAAAGGTGGATCCTTCGAAGAAAATACAGTATAATCATTCTGTTCCCTCATAGTTTGGATGTTTTAATCTACAAACATTAAATAAGGGAGTACATGGAATATGACGTGGCAGTGATCATGACCTTTAGACACATTGTCTGCCGACACCTGCACAGGTGAAAGCGGTAGTTACGTAACTAGTCCTCGTATGGCTGTAACTAGGTCTGTAAGGGAACCTGGAATAATGGACCGCTCATCATTTCTGTCACCTGAATGAAAGTGACTCTGGTTTCCACTCCCACTGAGTATTTCCCTGGTGGATTTAGGCTGAAACTGTATAACACATTAATGCAGGGGTGTCAAACATATGGCCTGGGGGCCAAAGCCGGGCCAACTGAGGGTCCAGTCTGGCCCGCAGGATGAATTTGGTAATGGGGCTGGACACTAATTCATAACATTATATGTGGATCAATAGATGTGTGGTGTGATAGAAAAAAAGTGGATAAAAAAGTAGTTCAATAGAAAAACTTTTTCTTCCTATCACGTAGCTGAATACTATAGTCGTTACTTCCAATCATAAATGCAGACCTAGGCAGGCGCCATCACCAAGCCCCGCCCCTCTCAAACCACAACAGAGCATGAGGATGCAGAGGGGGAGGAAAATTGTTTCGGCTGTCCGCTCATTGTCGCCACCGGCGTCTTGTCCTGCATGCAGATGCCTGTTTGCCTTCACCTGGCCGAGATTGGCTGCAGCTGTCGCAACTTCAGCTTCACCCTCATTGGATAACTGCTGGTCCAATCCCTGCTCCTGCTGTCTTCCACCAGGAAATGAAAGCCCGCTGGACTGCTCAGACGGTTCATCCTTGGCTCGCTAGGCTTTGACAGTGTTCTTTGGTTGGTGGTTTTGCTGTAGTGAGATTAGTGTTTTTCCAGCGATGTTTGAACATGTTAATGCAAACGATCTGAGCGATAAACTGTGTTTGGTAACACGTAAAGCTCGTTTGGCTTCTCTTTCAGTTGTATTTATAGTTAGAATAATTGTTAAAGTTGGGATGTGTTGGGCTAGGATAGTTGTGTATTTGTATATAGTGTGTTGTATA
>CM047986.1:34151946-34166055 GCA_026261665.1 Melanotaenia duboulayi | reverse complement strand
CTGAGCACTGTTGGTCACTAGATGGGTCAATATAGACCACAATGCATTGCGTACAGAAGCTCAACATGGCGCAAGGAGGCGAAAATACATTTTTACTGAATAGATATGCAACAAAAAATAAAATACAACATAAGGAATAAAAAAAATACGTACACACAACTTTGGATTGGATTTGGAATGACATCATGACACGTGTTGTGGTTGCCGTGGTGACAGCTGGTAGTCATGTGGTTTGCGGCAAAGAAAAAATAGGCAGCTTTGTGTCTGAATCGCCAAAAGAATGAGTCGCTATGTAGTGTGCTGTATAGTGCAGCCCTATGTAGTGAAGGAGGGGTTAGGGAGTAGGGTGGACCTTCGGACACAGCCATCGTCTCTTTCCACGTGGAATCATGTGTGAACCATGTGATCAAACCAGGAAGAAAAACAAAGTTAAGCAACATGTGTGTGTTACCACTGGTGTTGTTTTTCATGTGTGTTTTCATGGGAACGTATGGTGGAGGACTAACGGATTAAGTCATCCTGGTGGGATTCCTTTGCTTCTAGTAAAAATGAGGCAGGTGTGAATGTGGAGGACGTCTCAGCCTGGAAAGCAGGACATAAAACAGGAAACTACCTGGTTTGTGAAAGTTCAAGAACTGGGTTAAATGATTTTAACTTTTATCCAACAAAACATTGAAATGGGTAATTTTTAAATTAAGTCTCTGGTTAGACTTACAGCCACATGATGAGAGAAATGGCCAAACTAATACGGATGGAAAAGATGAAAAACTTGCAGATACTTTCTCTGTTCCAGCATCAGCGACTGGGAGGGAGGTCTTTACTGGTCTGTGTGTGATGGTCTGTATTTAGTTCCAGATATGTGGTCTAGTTTCTTTATTTCCACAGGTCAGGATTATTGAGGGTCCAGCAGCAGCTGTTCTGCTGAAGGAAGCTGGAGGTCAAAGCTAGCTGCATGTTTTCCTGCTTTCTAAAGAAAAGTTCAAAAGTACCTTTATATAACGTAGTTCCCTCAAAGAAGCCTCCCAAGTCCAGGTACAGGTCCTGGTCCAGGTAGAAGTCCTGGTCCAGGTCCAGGTAGAGATCCTGGTCCATGTCCAGGTACAAGTCCTGGTCCAGGTAGAGGTCCTGGTCCAGGTACAGGTCCTGGTCCAGGTAGAAGTCCTGGTCCAGGTAGAGGTCCAGGTCCAGGTACAGGTCCTGGTCCAGGTAGAGGAAGTAGAGGTCCTGGTCCAAGTAGAGATCCTGGTCCAGGTAGAGGTCCTGTAGCCTTTCCATCTGTTTCTCTGAGAGAATCTAGGATGTAGGATTTATTTATTCTGCACACAGCAGAGCAGATTTAGATGAAATTTACTTGGTTTCTATTTTATTTTGTTCTGCTGRYATCAGAAGATAAATAAACTTAAAGACCTAGAAGGAGAGTTCGTGTTGTTTTACACATTTATAGTGATGAGTTAACGCAGAATGATGCGATTATTTCTCTGAGAGGAAAATCCTCTCAGAGGAACGTAACATCTCTGACCCGGAAGCGAGCATATGAGGAACTGTCCCATCCTGACTTCTAGTTTAAATCCAGGAGATTTGATTAAACAAATATTCTGGAAAATTCAAGGGGAATTGCTTTGCTTGAGTTTTTTTCCTGTTAGCCAAAGGAATCTCCTGTTTTTGATCCTGCTCTTCATCCTGGAGTGTTTGTGGAGCTGTAGTTGTAAACTTAGGTAATAAGCACCCTGCGTGTGGAGGGCCTCGGGTCAACGGCCCATTATCTTTCCCATGTCTGATACACGGACCATTTTCCCGCTCTTTTCCCCCCTGTTTGTTTTTCCACTGCTGCTCTTTCAAATAAATCCTCTCCCAGAATGAGTGCAGGGTCTCCAGGCAGGCTGGAAATAAATCCAGAGACCAGAGAAAAGCAGCTCTTGTTATTGAAGCCAGCTTGTTTGCTTCTGTGTTGCATCCACATGTGATGGTGGAGTCCCTGTGTCATGCTGAAATTCCCCTTCTGCCTTACGATGTGTCCCAGACCCTTCATAGCTGGGTGAACGAGGAGCTAGCTGGCAGGTCCAGTTCTGCAGCCTTACTGTCCACTGAGGGCAACCAGGAAGAAAGGTGTAAGCAGGTAGAGCCCACTCCGATAGCCAATCACAGCACAGCAAGCACGCAATGCCCGTCTGCCCGGTTCCTAACCACCAGCCTCTGAGAGTGTGAAAATGGAGTGTAGCATCTCACTCACTGTTTGTGCTGAAGATGTTTTGCTTTAATAACCTAAAATGCGTCTGTGCCTGGCTACTGTCTCACTCACCACGTCGATGAAGCTTCTGTTGCAACCAGAAGAGTCTGATGTTTAACTCTGCGTCGCTACGTCGCAGGACAGGCCTGCTGACTTGTGTGGATTTGTAAGAGTTTGTCATTTTTCCACCAAACACTGAGAGGAATGCTGTTCTGGTCCCGTCTGTCTGACTCCCACTAACAACCTGCATGATTTCCTTTGTTTTCATACTTAATCTCAGTTTTATAGGAAGGTTGTACAGAAATAAACCAGAGTCGTGTCGACACATCACAGACTGAGCAAAGCAGTTTAAACTGGATCTGAAAGCCATAGATGTTTATCTTTATAAAATAAATCAGTTCAAATGTGTTTATCTCAGTTTTTAAAATATGTTCTAGATATATACACTTACAAATCTATTTATTTATATCTACATGTAAAAAGATATACATTTATAAATATATACTATATTATAATCAGTTTGAATAATGGCATTATCATTATTATTATTATTATTATTTATAATAAATTATATATTTACTGCTGTTGGCTGAAGCCTCATCAGAAATGGAAACGTTGCTGTCATGAAGTCATTAAAGAAGGGAAACAGGCAGAAAAGGTTGAGGTATGTCACATGACACAAGAACTGGACTGAAGATCAGCAGAGGGACGGATCTTCCCCAGAACCTGGACCTCAGCAGGTCTGATGGAGGGACGGATCCTCCCCAGAACCTGGACCACAGCAGGTCTGATGGAGGGATGGATCCTCCCCAGAACCTGGACCTCAACATTATTGAAACAGTGTGGGATCTTCTGGAGAGAGAGCGGAACAAAAGGCAGAGATATCCAGAAAAGAGCTTTAGAAAGACCTTCAAGGATCCTGGAAAACTTTTCCTGGAAAGACCTTCAAGGATCCTGGAGAACTGTTCCTAAAGACCACTTAGAGAAATAACAGAAAGCTTCTCTATGAGGTTCCGACCGGGATGAAGACTAATGCTGCTCAGAACAGATTTTCATTCTAAGACCCTCAGAACTGGACCGGCTCTGGTTCGGACTTCTACTCTACAGACACTTCCAACTTTCTCAGTGAGGTTTACAAAAACGATTGAGACTTTTACACATCATTCTGTATTCTCACTAGATCCAGATGTTATTAATTCAGTTTGTCTCCAAAAACCTGTAAAGAAATTTCAGTTGAGTTCTGTCCGTGTAGTTCAGGTAGAAAGCAACATAAAGTTCATTCAAGATGCAGCTTTCACTGTCCCATTACTTAATCCAGCTCCCATCCCAGCCTGTGACATCAAACCCACAGAAGAACCAGTTTAGTGTTACCACTTCCACTTGGCTTCTTACACAAAATAAGCCATAAAAACAGCAGCTGTGATGGAATTCTTTAGTATGCTCCATTTAACGCCAGCCTGTCCCTTCTCTTACCTGTATCTGTGCTCTCTTACCTGTATCTGTGCTGTCTTACCTGTATCTGTGCTCTCTTACCTGTATCTGTGCTCTCTTACCTGTATCTGYKCYCTCTTACCTGYATCTGTGCTSTCTTACCTGYATCTGTRCTCTCTTACCTGTATCTGTGCTCTCTTACCTGTATCTGTACTGTCTTACCTGTATCTGTGCTCTCTTACCTGTATCTGTACTGTCTTACCTGTATCTGTGCTCACCTGCATGCTGTAACACGGAAATCGCTGCAGAAGTCTTGAAGTTTTCTTCCTGTATTTTGCACTGGATGCAGCTGTGAACACCTTTACCAGGTGTCCTGCAGGTGTAACGTATATGTTGGCTTTTCTGGTTTCACAACTGACCGATTTTATTGTCAATTTTGTCAATTTAAATTAACCCCTGTGGGTCACTTCAGTTTACTACCCCTTCAGTTCCTTAGACAAAAGGTCCTTTTCCACAACTTCTATAAAAACATTACAGATTATTTTTTCCATGTTTTCCCCTTAAAATCGCTTATTCTGCTGCATTCCTTATAAAAATGTCAAACATGTTATTATTCAAATTATTTTAACCCTTTCATTGCCAATTTAACGCCTTAACTGTCGTTACAAACTGCTTCTGGTGTATTTTATTTAATTTATTTTAATCTAATTAAGTCATTTTTATTTACTATTATTCATTTTATTATTTTGAATTTATTATTATTTTTATTATTTATCATTAATTTATTTAATATTTAATCGTGATTTTTTTGACAATGCTTTTTGCTTTTTGTCATTTTTTTCTTGAGTATTTTTGCTGTATTTATTCTGTTTTTATATAACTGCAAATAAATGTAGGGGTTATTTACGCTGTGTCGCAATGTAAAATAACACATATTTGTTAGCTGGGGGATAATTTTAATCAGTTTTCAATTAAGTAAGAGTGAGTAAAAACCTGGATTTTTATCTTTAAATAGGATCCCCGTCCATCTAACATTTATTATCAGGAAAATAAGTTGTTTTATCCGTTTTTTTTGTTCCATAAAAACAATGACATCATGTCAATAAATGAGCATTTAAAGGGTAAGAATAAAATGAATAATTAAATATTTGGTAGTTTTGAATAGGAGTGAAGTTTTATGAGTGATTTGAGTAAAAGGAGGAAACAAATATTAATTTGTTGTGTTTTTGTGGCAGCGTCTGGGAGAGGACCTTTTGGTCCTGTATTGACCTGAGAGGGCTGGAAATTTCCCCCCATGTCCCGTTGACCTTAAACACAAATTGATTTAAGTTAGAATTTCAACCCTTTCTTCCAAAATTTCTTCCCATATGAGGAAACAACCAGAATGGAGGCCACAAGATGACCTAAAAGTATTGAAACCAGTCCAGAACGATCTACAGGGGTTAAAACAAGTCGGTGTCCCAGAGCTCTCTAAAGCTTCCCAGTGAAACCAGACAAACCACCTGACCGTCTCCTCTGTTGTGGTGCCTCTTCCTGACCTGCTGTGTTGCACGACCTGCAGGCAGCTCAGGTGGTGCTCATCGCCTTGTTTGAGCTCAACACCCCAGAGTTCACCATGCTGCTGGGAGCTCTGCCCAAAACCTTCCAGGACGGGGCCACCAAGCTGCTTCACAACCACCTGAAGAACTCCAGTAACACCAGCAGCAATGTGGTAGGTCGTTCTGGACAGAACACGAGTCATACACCTGTCCAGAAAAACCGCCCATGTCAAGATTTCTCTTTCTGTTTTCAGGGGTCTCCAAGTAACACCATTGGCCGGACGCCACCACGGCACACGCCCAGCAGGACCAGCCCCCTCACATCGCCCACAAACTGCTCCCACGGAGGGCTTTCTCCAAGGTAGCTACCCCCTGGCTGGGAGTTACTAACACTGACCGGCTGAATGCATGGCTGCTGTCATGATCTGTGGCCTGTCCTACTAACACGGGTGGTTTGAGTGAGTTAGAGTGAAGCCTGTCACCGGGCTCGGGTCCTCCAGGGTCCAGATTCTGACACTGGTTCGGTGGAAACCTGGCTGTTCAGAGTAAAAGCCAGGCGGATTTTTAGCTTCAGCCTGACCCCCTACGGTCCAGCAGAGCAACCCTGAGCATTAGGGCCGTGTCAGCTGCAGAAACTGGGTCTGCTGATGGGGAACTTTGTGGGTTTCTGCTGCTGTCCTGTTCTAACTGGTTCCTGTAACCTGGAAGCTCAGACTGTTTTCTTTTTGTCTTTTCCCTTGTTTTCTCTCTCCTCTGTCTGCTCGTTTCCATCCTTCTCTCCTGACTCTCTTGCCTCTGTCTGCCCATCCCCCCTCCCTTCGTACTGTGGCAACAGTCGGTTATGGGGTTGGGGGGTCGACGGACCGTCAAAGCACCCCTCCGCCCCTCCTCCACCCCCTTCGCCTCACTCCACCCCTGCTGCCCCGTCCCTCAGGGTCCTGCGCAGAGCGTATTCACCCAGGTAAAGAGGCAGGCTGAGACCCTGGAAGTTACCCCCTCAGAGAAGCTGCATCCAGTGTTTCTTTTTCCAAACCAGCTGAGAGACTTTGTTCTGTTTTTAAACCACTATAACTCTAAAATAAAAAGAAAAAAAATTGTTAGTGCATGCTCAGAGCCAATCTACAGCTTGAGCACTTTGCATGTTTGTTTGAAAATGAATGGATGTGTTTGTGCTGAAGTTCCACATGGATGTGTTTCTGTGTGTTTGTGTGTCTGGTAGCATGATGGAGTATGACACTGAGAACATGAACTCAGAGGAGATCTACAGCTCGCTGCGCGGCGTCACCGAGGCCATCCAGAGCTTCAGCTACCGGAGCCAGGAGGACCTGAACGAGCCAGTCCGACGGGAGCTGAAGAGGGACGACGCAGTAAGTCATCAGACTCCAGAACCAGAGAACTCATCCTCTATTTTTTAACTAGGTGGAAACATTCCTCAGAGACTTTTGACGTGATAGTATCACACAGCTGCTGCAGATCTGAGCTTTGTGACATGGTGCATTATCCTGCTGGAGGTAGCCATCAGAGGATGCTGCACTGAGGAGCGCTATCACTGCTATCACTGCTATCACTGCTATCATCCCCGGTGTCTCCGGGGTGGTAGTGTGTATCTCTGTCAGGTAAACTGATGGATAGCTACCCTTGAGGTGCTCTGCAGAAGTTTTCCAGGCATTTCTATCCCGTCCAGGAGGTTTACAATCCAGCCACTAAATGTAGTTTTAAATCCACAGTGATCCATGATAGCAGCATTATTTATCACATTTCACCATAAAAACATCACCATCACTACTATGTTGCTAAGAGACCTCTATTTAGACCTGGACATGATGATGAAGCCACTTCCTGTCAGACTTTCCACCAATCAGAGAGCTTAGATTGACGGTAACGTCCAATCAGGAGCAGCCAAAGATCAACCAGTGAGCAGAAAGTTGTATGTGTGTGTGAAAAGAAGAAAAATAATGCTCCTCTATGGCTGGAATATGGGTTCCAATAATGAAAGTGTTGTGTATTCAGAGATACTATCTGCATATCTTGGTTGGAAGCAGTGCTGATTGGACTTCCAGTTGCCTTTCTATCATCTGTCTATTATGCTCGCTGGATATTTTCTCTTATTCAGACCATTCTCTGGAAACTCTAGAGATGGTTGTGGGTGAGAATCCCAGTAAATACTCAGACCAACAACCATGCCACGTTCAAAGTCTCTTACATCCATTAAAGCCATGTGATTGGCTGGTTGGATATTAGTGTTAACAGGAAGTTAAACTGGTGGAGCTGATGAAGTGGGTGGTGGCTGGATATGAAACTACACGAAGATGCCACAGTTTAACAGTGTTCCTTGAACGCCTCTCTGAACCAGCAGTTGACACTCTAATGTTGTTCATTCAAAAATATGCACAGATATGCTTGATGAACAGTTTTTGTGTCTCACAACAGTCTGTAAAAGTGTTGACAGACTCCGGAGCTAATGACGAAAAACTGAGCTCATCAACATGATGTTTTACAACAATAGGAAGATTTTTAGAGAATAAACCGCTCACCTGTTCTTCCTGTCCTACAGGTGGGGAGAGAAGGAGTTGCATCATCTCCTGGTTCTGATGCCCGCCTGGGTTTAGACGTGGTGGAAGGAGGTCGCAGTGCTCTGGACAACAAGACGTCCCTCCTCAACACGCCTTCGCCGCGCTCCTTCTCGGGGCCGCGGAGCCGGGAGTTCGCACCGTACGGCTACGGAGAAAGCATCTGTACGTATGACAAGAGCGCGCTGAAGGAGGCGGTGTTCGACGACGACGTGGAGCAGTTCAGGGACTGTGAGTGGCTGCAGGAAAACACACATTTTACCCTCACAGCCCAGGTGGTGGCGCTGTCTGCATCTGCAGCATGACCACCGCCTCCAAAACATGATGTTCAGACCAGAAGCTGTGAGTGGTCTGCCTTGTCTTAACACTGAAGACCACCGAGTTTCGCTTTATTATGTTCATTACAGTCATCACATTCTTCTCTCTACACCCTCTGTCCCCCACCTTCACCTTCATCCCCCGTCCTCCTCCTCTTCTTCCTTCCCAGGCCGCCGTCTGGACAGTGGTGAGAACAAGATGTCCCTCCCCAAGGTCTTTGCTCCTGGTAAAGATGCTCGTCCCTACCCTCCTCTCTGCTCTCACGTCCCCTCATTATTTCTTCATGATCCTCTAACTTCCTCTAACTCCTCCCGACGCTGTAGCCTCGTAAGCTTCAACACACCCGGTTCCACAGGGTGAAACATCCGCTTTGTTATCTAAACATTAACACCTGTTTAATCTCAGCTAGGAGCCCCTCAAAACCATTTCTGTCACCACCAAACAACAAACAATTAAAGAGCAGGTAAACCCAGATGATGGCTCCACCTCTTTACCCCACCGCATGGTCACGAACCAACCATATCTCAATTTTATAATCCAAAACCAGTGGGTCTGCTCCTTTTCAGTCAGCTGGGCGATGACCTGGGACGAGGTGATGTGAGCAGGGGGGGAGTTTGTCGCCTAAATGGAGAGGAAAGAGGCTTTACCTAAACACAGGAGGACCTTTCAGAGCAAATATGATGATAAAAATAATTTTAATAATGATATTAAACTATTTTAACTGTAATAATAATTTTGATGCATTTGTTTGAGACTGTAGTCTGCTAAATAAGACGATGCCGTATGAAGGAGGTTGGTTGGGAGAGGAGCTGAACAGGATCATCACATCTGCAGAAGGTATTTGAGGAGTCATCTTAACGCAAAGTTATCTGCTGAATTTAAATAAAGGCCACAAATCCACATTATTTATCAGGTTAAAACATTTTCTATGTTGATCTGCAAACCCGCTCGGATTGGTTCGTTCCGCTCGTGTTTAAACACCGAACTAGCCGTCGGTCATCAGCTTGACGCCCTGGCGCTGCGCAGACAAACGCTCACTAATTGTTCTTCAATCTTTATTTTTCAAAATGAAAAAAGTCACCTGAACCTTCTCTTGCATGTCACATAAGACAGAGGTCTCCAACCCTGGTCCTCTAGGCCCACTGTCCTGCAGGTCTTAGATGTCTCCCTGCTGCAACGCACTTGATTCAAATTAAGTGGCTCTCTGACCGGCTCTGCTAATGAGTCATTAATGTGAATCAGGTGTGTTGCAGCAGGGAGACATCTAAGACCTGCAGGATAGTGGACCTTGAGGACCAGGGTTGGGGACCTCTGACATAAGACATATCACATATAAGCTTAAGCCTATATGTGATATGTAAGTTATATAGCTCATCTTTATTTTCATACCAAGCTGGTCTGCACAGTTTGTAGTTGCAGAGAAGTAATCAGCTCTTTTAGGGTCATTTTCCAGCAGAAACTCCAGAAAGACCCTCAGGGCTTAAAAGGCTCTTAATTCACAGCTGCTGTTAAAGCATCTGACTGATCAGTTAACATAAATTTCCTCTGTGGAGATCCAGCTCATTGCATAATCGATAACATTTAATTCTTTACGCGTGAAAATGTGGACACCCACAGCTCCTGAACACATCATCGCTCTACCACCTGCAGCAGAGATGAAGTGGTTTTCGTCCGTCGTAATTAATTCCACCAATGCTTTAACGTTGATATTTATTACATCCAGCACCTAAAAACATATCATGTTTTCCAATTTGTTGTCTTACAACCTGGAACTAAAGCTGAGGTTTTTGGTGTTTGTACGAGTCGATGAAAACAACGTTCCACCCACGTTGAAGGTGCCAAGAAAATCTGCCACACGATTCTCTGCACTTTGACTCAATTCATCACCTTTAAGAGTTCCACCTTAAAGCCTTCAGGTTCGCCCATCAGACCTGTACTGTTTACATGGTCTGCTGCAGTGTCAGGACATGTGTCATCCATCACATGGATAAGTCATTCTGTTCCGGAAACAGCAGTAGAAGAAGAAACACTGATTTCTGATGTAAACAAACACTGCTGCATGTGCATATTTATCACCAACTTACTGATTTCATTGTCCTGCTGGAAGGTGGGCCTCCGTTCCAGCCTCTAATGTCTAATAAAGGCTCAGATAGGTTTTCCTCCAGAACTGCAGTCACCATTCCCTCAGTTCTGACCAGTTTCCCTGCTGATGGAAACATCCCCACATCATGATGCTGCCACCACCATGCTGCACTGTGGACATGTCTGGTTTAGTGGTGAAGGACTTTCATTGGTTTTATAAACACTAACAGTTTCATTTGGGCTGGTTCAGATTGTGGAGTGTTTCAGAACAGGTGTGTATTTCCTGAGATCATGTGACGCTTGGACAACACCCAGAAACACACCTCATAAGGGCAACACTTACGAGGTGCTGCAGTTAGCATTCAGTGTTAGCTGTGCTGACGTGCTGCCAGCTTATAGACACGGAAATGAGTTTTCTTCTTGTGTGGGGCAGTTTCACAGATCTTCAGTTTATCTGCAGCTGTTGTTGGTTGTTGTTGGATCAGCCTCTCTAGGGGGGTCTGGGGGCATGCTCCCCCGGAAGAAAATTTGGGACATTTTATATATAAAAGCATCAATCTGGTCTACTTTGAGAAAAAATCCGCCAGAATGAATGTTTATTAAAGTGTCTAACACATCTAAAGATGAAATGACAGCTCTTGTTCTTCACTCTGACCTTTTAATCTGAGCCAAGACCAGTTCCAGCTGCACTTCATACCTGCATCCAGGTGTTTGACCACCACAGCATTTTCCTGTCCTAACACACTCGTTCTGGAAACACAGGGTAGTATCAGGGTCAGCTTACAGCTTAATGATGGTTCACAGGTCAGATGTGATATTATACAGATCACTGGAAAAAACACATTCATACCAAGTGTAGAAAAGGAGCATTTCACAAGTTCAGAGAAATAAAGCACAGGCGTACCCTACCCCACAGAGAAAACCTACCCTACCCCACAGAGAAAACCCTACCCTACCCCAAGGAGAAAACATACCATACCCCACAGAGAAAACCTACTTTACCCCACAGAGAAAACCTACCCTACCCCAAGGAGAAAACCTACCCTAACCAACAGAGAAAACCTACCCCACAGAGAAAACCTACCCTAACCAATAGAGAAAACCTACCCTAACCGACAGAGAAAACCTACCCTAACCAACAGAGAAAACCTACCCTGACCAACAGCGTAAACCTACCCTAACCAACAGAGAAAACCTACCCTAACCAACAGAATAAACCTAGACTACCCCACAGAGAAAACCTACCCTAACCAACAGAAAAAAACTACCTTAACCAACAGAGTAAACATACCCTGATCAACAGAGAAAATCTGCCCTAACCAACAGAGTAAACCTACCCTCCCCCCCCGAGAAAACCTACCCTAACCAACAGAGAAAACCTACCCTAACCAACAGAGTAAACCTACCCTACCCCACAGAGAAAACCTACCCTAACCAACAGAGTAAACCTACCCTGGCCGACAGATTAGCCTACCCTAGCCAGCAGAGTAAACCTACCCTGACCGACAGATTGGCCTACCCTAACCAGCAGAATAAACCTGCCCAAACCGACAGATTAGCCTACCCTAACCGACAGAGTAAACCTACCCTGACCGAGAGAGTGGCCTAACCTACCCTACAGAGTAAACCTACCCTACCCCACAGAGTAAACCTACCCTGCCCCACAGAGTAAACCTACTTTACCCCACAGAGTAAACTTACCCTGCCCCACAGAGTAAACCTGGAAATAGTTTTAGCTACATTAGTCCTACATATATAGTTGGATTTCAGATTTTCGGATTCACACCAGTTTCCTACCTTCCACTGACTAACGTTACTTATCTGATATAAACAGCATGTCCGGTGACACATGACAGTGAAATGACAACAATTTGCTTACGTAACCTCACGTTAATTTGTTGACTTAAATTCTATAATGTAACTATCGAGTGTAGTCACAAAAAGCTAACGTTAGCTTGTGTCAGTCAACGTTACCTTTTAGCCTCTCAAGCTGGTCCACTCAGCAAATTCAAACCAAATCAGGTCGGGGTCAGCTCGCGAGTGCGCTGGTCAGCACAAACCAATCAGGAAGCAGTATTCTTCCCCACATCCGTGCTAATATTTCAGAGCTGTAGCTAGCAGGGGATTGTCTTGTTCAATTCCAGGCTCCCTTCAGGTGCAGCTCACTACGGCTCCACACCACCCTTGTGTATGAAACCAAAGTCCTAATAAAAATATTTCTGGTATAACTCCATATCCACCCCTCACCCGCCTCTCCCCCCCACAAAAAAATAGTTTCTCATCTACACGATTCACGTCAGTCACCTTTTTTAGACTGAAATCGGCGAATTTGGCCGAAAGGTGAGGAATTTTCATGTCTGCTCATCTGACTCATCCTTCTTATTTTCCATCGGTGATCAGTTGGTCAGGATCACTCTGACCTGGTGGCCGACCTGCTCAAGGAGCTGTCCAATCACAACGAGCGCTCCGAGGAGCGTAAAGGCGCCCTGGTGGAGCTGTTGAAGATCACCCGAGAAGACAGCATGGCTGTTTGGGATGAACACTTCAAGACCATCCTCCTGCTGCTGCTGGAGACGCTGGGGGACAGAGATGTAGGTTACCGGACCGGCTGTATAATCTGTACATATATTCCTTTGTTTCATGCTCTTCCTGTTGTTTCCATGCAGCACACCATCCGAGCCCTGGCCCTGCGAGTCCTGAAGGAAATCCTGAAGAATCAGCCGGCCCGATTCAAGAACTATGCTGAGCTCACCATCATGAAGACGCTGGAGGCTCACAAAGACTCTCACAAGGAGGTACGCAGCTCCCTTTTCTAAATGCAGCAGTGCGTACAAGCTCATGAGGTCACCGCAAAACATCTTAGACACGTTAAACGTCACGGCTGAGGTGTGGATTAATGCTGAGAAACTAGCTGCAGAATCACCAGTTCGCAAACAACTCGCTGACTGATGATGATGAAGCATGGGGAGCATCTTCTCCATCATGGCCTGTAACTGGACCGCTGACATATTCAAAGATTTATTTAGATGTCCCTGTTGATGTTTGTGGCATTTAAAATGAAGATGAAGCATTTTATGTAAATTTATTAATAAAAGGAATCATTGTTTGTTAAAAAATCTTGTTTTTAATAAAATTCAGTTTTAACTGTATGTTAGAACGGTAATACCTGAACAGTAGGTCCAACCTTTGACCAGAAACTACTGGGTTGGTGTGTAATTTTCCTACCGCGACGCTGAGCCGTGCAGCAGCCACCACGTGTAGAGGAATAACACGAACCCTTCATCACACAGATTAATCTACTAATCTGCTGCCTTCAGGATGTTAGATGGTGTAAAATGAGCCAGAACATTCTTGATTTCTCATTTCCTAACTTTATTATTTACTCCCAGTGTTCATATTTCCACTCATTTTTGTGAATCTTCCTCCTTTTTTCTCTTTTTGTGTTCTGTGTGGTTTCCGCTTGTCAGACAGCAGGTCTCCTCTGATCTGAATGATTTGAACATGATTTTGTGTTTTAGGTGGTGCGTGCAGCCGAGGAGGCGGCCTCCACCCTGGCCGGCTCCATCCACCCAGAGCAGTGCATCAAGGTGCTGTGTCCCATCGTGCAGACGGCCGACTACCCCATCAACCTGGCCGCCATCAAGATGCAAACCAAAGTCATTGAACGCATCACCAAGGACTCTTTACTCCAGCTGCTGCCTGACATCATCCCTGGACTCCTGCAGGTGTGAATCCACAGCCGCACATCAGCATCTAGTTTAACCACAGACAGATTTCACACAAGTTCAGTTATTTTATCGGAAACTTGCAGCCTGAAAACAGCATAAAACTCCACTAGAAGAAGGAAAACTCTTTAACCCTTAAACCTCCATCAGATCTCCCCGAGGTCCACCTCCTCCACCACCAGCAGCGGAGTGTGTAGCTCTGTGGGGTAAATATGATG
>CM047986.1:34039050-34049346 GCA_026261665.1 Melanotaenia duboulayi | reverse complement strand
TATCAAATAAAAGTTTAGCTTTAAGCTAAGCTAAAAAGGAGGTCTTGAGCTTCTTTTTTAAAATATCAACAGTCTCTGCAGCCCTGAGGTTCTCTGGCAGGATGTTCTACAGGCGAGAGCCATAGTAGTGGAACAAGGCCTTACTAAAGGTTTTGGTTTTGACTTTGGGAACAACTAAAAGGCCGGTACCAGAGGACCTCAGGGTCCACGAGGGCTCATAATTTAAAAGCAAGTCAGATCAATAAGAAGACTGAAGACCATTAGGACATTTATAAACAACTAAAAGAATCTTAAAATCAATCCTGAAACGCATATACATGTCCTGAAATATAAATGCCTGGAAAACCTCCGTAGATCACCTACAGGGTAGCTATCCATCACAGTTTACCACACAGAGCTACACACTACCACTCCTGAGACACTGATGATGATAGCAGAGGTTTCAGGGTTAATAAACCAGTAACAGGTGGGAAACAATACACAACACACAAATCAATCATCAAGCGGATGAAATATCTCTGTTTATCAGCATGCTTGCATGAATATACCTCATTTGAGTGTGTGCGGTTCTGGTGCTTGGCCCTGTCCGAGGCGTTGGAGAAGGCCTTGTTACAGCCTTCGTGCTCACACACATAAGGCTTCTCCCCGGTGTGGGACCTGAGGTGGGTCTTGAGGTTCTCCAGACGAGAATACGCTTTAGAGCAACCTTCAAACTGGAAGCAGACAGATGGCCTTAGTATTGTGTTATTTTGTCAGCAGCTGGGCACCAACAACAAAACCAGAAATGTTCTGTGTGATTTGGTTTTTAGTTAATCCGCTTGTTGGGCTGCTGCCCACCTACTGTGGCGAGCCACACAAAAGCAAAGCCCTGCTACACTTTGGTAAAAAAGGGCTATTATGTGAAATATCTAAACTAAGTGTGAGGTGTGGCAGCGCTCTTTGTCTTGTGTGCTTTGTTGAAACAAAAAGAAGTCTGTTTAGCCTTTGTATTCACTTGTACTGTACAAGCTATAATTTGGTATTCCCTCTGAACCGTCATTGTGAGTGTTATTGGCTTTGAAATTAAAAGAGAATTGAAAACGAGTGGCTCAGAAAGGGGATGAAAATGTCAAAAGATTCTTCCTTAAAAGACTAGACTAAAGGGGAGTTAGAGTGTTATGAGAAGATGCATGTGGGATTTGTGCACAGAATATATAGTTTGCACTTAATAAGGACCCATGGCCCCCTGCTTGTCTGCAGATTTTAATTACACACCCACGCTGTCAATCAGCTTTCTTCAGCTTCTCCTTCACAAGTCAACGCTTTTAATGCATTCACAAGAGCCTGTGAGGAGCTTTGAAGCCACGCAAACAGGCCATCAATTTGATCTTCACACTGCAAATGAAGGCTCCAAAGAAGCTCCACGATTTATCAACATAGAGAGTATCACCACTCCGAAAATCTCCTACTTAATTCAAGTCTGAAGGCCTGTTCTTACGTATGTGTTCATCATTTCTAAGCAGAACTGACACACACCTGGACATCAGCACAGATGCTGCATGAAGATGGTCTGAGCTGCAATAAGCAACAAGCTGTTTTCACCTTGTTGGTGCCATTTCTTCTTTCTACCAGAGAAGACATGAGTCCTTTCTGCCATCTAACAGATTCACTGCCAGCAGCTGAATATTTCAGACACACGTCTGTTATCAGGGTCACGCTGGTGAAAAGCAAGTAAACGTTCATGTTGCTGGATGTCTTTTAACTCTTGTAGGTAATTATTAACCTTTGTGTGCTTTCAGGTAACGTTTCCCTCCATGTTTGGCCACCATGCTGGTTGTGCTTCCCCAGATGGATTAATTCCTATTTCAATTCTTCTGAAAGGTCAGCAGATCAAATTTACTACCTTTTTGATCATTACGGGAGAAAAAAGTCCTCTCCCAAAAACTGCTATAAAACTTTACAGACTGATCATTTCTCCACCTTTTTTTTTTTTTGCTCAAATCCCTGAATGAAATTTGCTCCTGATCAAAAATACTAAACATGTACTTTTTCAAATTATTTTAACCTTTCAGTGCCAGTTTGATCACATGATGTCATCTCTTCATGAAAAAACCTGGAAATGAGTTCTTTTCCATATAAAATATGTAGCTGGATCAAAATAAACGAGTGATGAAAAAAAAAAAACTTTTTTATTAAAAGTGATATCATGTCATTAAAATTGCATTTAAAGTGTTAGAATAATTTGAATAAGTAAATTGTTGGTATTTTTTTATCAGGACTAATTGTTTGAAAGAGCTAAGCAAAAAAAGGTGGAAAAGATTTGAGCCCGAGATGTTTTCACAGCAGTTTTTGGGACAGGACCTTTTTGTCCTCAAATGACCTAAATGAGTAGTAAATTGAAGTGACCCACAAAAGTTAACTGAGAAGTTAGGTGGTTAAATGGTTTAAAAATCAACTATAAGTTTTGCTTGAGCTGCAAGAAATGTTCTTTTTAGTTACTTCCAATATGGAAAAACCCCTTTTAGCTTAGCTTGCTAAAGCTATAATTCCCCTGCTTCTCTAACTGAGAGCAGTCTGACCTTTTCTGCCTAGTGGTGAAATATTACCTACCCATATGTACTGCAAGCTAACTAAAAAACTACCTAGATGACCCTTTATCCTTTACTAAAACTATGCCTCAGTTAGGGGTGAGCAACGACTTTTCCAGAAGGTGATTTTTCTGTAGATAGTAGTTAATAAAAGGCCTCTCACACTGCAGGACTGGAGCTGAGCACAGTTGTAATCACACAGATTTCTAACAAATATTTGAGACCTTGTTCTTGGTTAAAAATGTAACTTTTGGAGTTAGAAAAATCCTCCTGAGCCTGTTTTCACCCTCACAGCTGGCTGAGGCAACCTGAGGTCAGTCTTAACGTAGGTGACAATTTAAGAGCTTTTTCACTTTCCTAGCAGCTTATTTACAACCTCAGGTTTCTATAGGATTATATGAGCTGTTTTTTCAGACTGGATCAGACTGAGATGGTCCAGGAGCTATTTTGGTGTAATGTACTCTTTTAAATAAAGTTTTGGGTCAGTTCTTACTGTGCATTTGTGAGGCTTCTCCCCTGTGTGCCGCCTCATGTGGACCACCAGCATGTACTGGGCCTTGAAGGGCTTCTGCTCCCGCG
This sequence comes from Melanotaenia duboulayi, assembly GCA_026261665.1. Classification (NCBI taxonomy): domain Eukaryota; kingdom Metazoa; phylum Chordata; class Actinopteri; order Atheriniformes; family Melanotaeniidae; genus Melanotaenia; species Melanotaenia duboulayi. The sequence continues at coordinate 34,046,200 of CM047986.1, read as the reverse complement.
AACACTCCTCCCAGCGACATACAAACTCCTTCTTCTCTCCATGAATGTGGTCATTGTTGATGTGCTGAGTAAACAAATCAATTCTGGTCAGTTGTTACCAAACGTCTGTGATACAAAGCCATAAAAGTGAAAAGAATCCACCGAAGCACCAAATGTGTGTGTGTGTGTGTGTGTGTGTGGGGGGGGGGGGTCTAGTCAGCAGATTCTTGTGTTTTTCCCACCAGAGGATTCTCCCTGCATCGTCAGCGTGACTGACGGTACACAGATGACTGTTGACAGTTATTAACGCGTCTGTCAGTGGAAGATAAAACCTGTAAAAACTGTTTTTTCAGGCTGTGAGAGATTGTCTTAACTTTTCTCAAGGAAGAGGAAATTCCTCAATTTGTGACCACTCGTCCTCCATGCTCTTCAGTTTAGACACAACAGGATGAACGTAAATTAACGTCTCCTAAACCACAGCTTTAAGACAAATCCAGGTCACAGCAATATCAAGTAATTCAAACAGAATTTCACTTTACCCGGTCTCGGAGCGGCGGGACCGGGGAAACCTGGACCCATCGGGGTGGGAGCGGCGGGACCGGGGAAACCTGGACCCATCGGGGTGGGAGCGGCGGGACCGGGGAAACCTGGACCCATCGGGGTGGGAGCGGCGGGACCGGGGAAACCTGGACCCATCGGGGTGGGAGCGGCGGGACCGGGGAAACCTGGACCCATCGGGGTGGGAGCGGCGGGACCGGGGAAACCTGGACCCATCGGGGTGGGAGCGGCGGGACCGGGTAAACCTGGACCCACCGGTCTCGGAGTAGCAGGACCGGGTAAACCTGCTCTCTTTATAACTGCTGTGATCTCAGGTTGCTTCAGTTAGTTCGTCTCCAAAAATTGAGGCAGCAGCAGACTTCATGCTCACAAATGGATCGGTACCACAGAGTCCAAACCTGAACCCCACTGAGAATCTGTGGGATGGTCTGGAGAAGACTATGCGACTCTGAAACACCTGCTGAGATAAACTGAAGGTGAAAGTGTCCTGTCATGAATTTTTAACTGGACTAATATTCTAACTGGATCACAATGAATCAGCTGGAACTGATTTAGTCTGCTGAAAAACCTCGGTCTCCAGCAGACCCCCACTCTGAGTCTTGATACAAACCATGATGGTCTCATTTCTGTCTTTTATCTTTTATTCTGATTTCCAGCAAGCTTCAGAGTGTTAGCTCAAGTTCTGGGGCTTTGACTGATGTGATGGACCAAATTAGGACCATTCAACTGAGCTAGCATACATGCTGTTGTCTACATTTCAAACAAAAGAAGTTTCACAGAACAGATAAATATTGTAGAGATGCATGCTGACTGAACAACAGACACATTTAAACGACCCTTTTATGCACAGCTACACTTCCCGAGGAACTGCTTCATTTCCTCAGGACATCCAAGCTCACAATGCTTCATTTATGTGGCCATTTCTTCAGCAGGGTAAAAGCTCTGTGGTCGGCAGTTCTGCTGAGATCTATTTTGGGTGTAGGAGGAGGAATGGAAACAAGTTGTGGCCCAAGAAGAGGTCTCTATTTTCAGGTCACACATGAATGTGAAACTATAATTTGCTTCGGTCAGAGCAGCAGCCAAAGAAAGAAAAGCCGCCACAGGTGCACCCTGTTCCTCGTTCCTCTTGCTTTTGCTGATATTGTGAGAACTTTGTGTGGAGGGTGGTCAGGAACTGCCTCCCTGAAAAAAGGGTTTCTAGTTGCAGTTTAGTAAAACTTTTAAAAAGCAGAGGAAAAGGAATATTTCCTGTGAGGATTTAGGAATGTGCTGGCCTCACGTTGTCTGTCCACATCACAGATCAAACCCACAAATTCAGCTTCAGCTGAGGAGCTGATGAGAGGACTAATGTTCTTAAAGGTAATTCAGGTCCAGACTTCCAGCAGCCCATAGCAGCCTGTCAACCCCCCCACTGGTCTGCACTCCCGTCCAGAACTGGTGTGAGGAGCCAGTCTGCAAGTGGTAAGCAGGAAGAGAAGCTGGTTTGGAAAAGGGGGGATGTAAGGGTCTATAACTCCAGACTGGCTGCCTTAACGATGGATTTATGGTTGTCCCTGTGGGCTTCAGGGGTTGGGGGTGTTGCTGGGTGTGAGAGGTCAGGGGTCAGGGGGCTGAGAGGTCTACGGGTGGAGTGGCACAGCTGCAGGGAACAGGCCTGAATTTGGCAAGAGGTGGAAGGCTCATTAACGCTGAGCGTGTCAACCCAACAGGAAAGGATCGGTCGTTTTTCTCACCAAACGCCACAGATTTAATAACATGACCAACGAGACTCAGGCGGTCCTGACGGCGCGGTCTGCATACACGCTGGCATGAACGATATGATGAAGACGAAGAGTCTGGCCACAGACAAATGAAAGCAAAGCAGATAAAACGAAGAGATTTACACCATGGTACTCACATGAACAAGCTGTTCCTGGGTGTCGTACTCCTTGGAGCAGCCCTCCCAGTGACAGTTGGTCTCATATATGGCCTCAGGCTCCTGTTTGCACTCATCTTTATCCAGATCCTCACTCAGGTCCAGGATGCCCCCACCATGGTCCTGGAGAAACAAACAAATAGTACAGATATGTGGATCCATTAAACTGTAAACTGCACACAAACATAACTTAACCTGTGACCTGTTAATGAAACACTCTTCACTTTTTAGCATCTTTCTTATTTACTTCTTCAAAACAGGCTGATGTCACCACATGACTGATTAAAGCTGCATTTTGTTCATTGTCTATAATCAGTCAGGATTAAATTAGAAGTTAGAATTAAAGATGAAGCCATAAATAACTGTAGCTGATCTCATTTAATCATTCATGCATACTGAACCACTAATGGATGGAGCGGATGTTCTAGGCCACCCTTCTCACCTGAGAGGACGGTGAAATGGGCAGTGGCCCCTCTGCTTCAGTCTTGACCTTGGACCTCTTGGTAGTCAGTGGGTTGACGGTGCTGCTGACGGCTGGATCTCCGCTGGCGTTCTGAAAACCACCAGAACAAGAACGGACGAAGAGGTTGAAGACCCAGTCATGGACATGTATTTGTTACCCAGCAGCACTCATTCACACCAGCAGGCAAAGCGTTTTCACCCACTAAGTTTAACCTTCAACTAGTAACCCTTAAAACTCCAAACCACCGATGTTTGGTCTTTCTGGATGTCTTTTTTCTACATTTATTTATTTATTTTTTATCTAACCCAGCCTGTAGCAGCTGAAGCTTTTAATCCTAGTCAGATGCAGACATGATGTTTCCAGCCCCAGCTGCCAGTTTAAAATGATTTAAAATGAATGATTTACCAGATAGAGTCTCTGAATAAAACTACATTTAGTGGCTGGATTGTAAACCTCCTGGACGGGATAGAAATGGCTAGAAAACCTCCGTAGATCATCTAAAGGGTAAAATATCCATCACATTTACCCCACAGAGCTACACACACCGCTCCTGAGATGTTGGTGATGGTAGAAGTGATTGCTGTCAAGGACCCTGCAGATTTAGAGGTGTTTCAGGGTTAAAACACCAGATTCCTCTCAGATGACACATCACTCGCAAACATCACAAAAGAGTCCGATAAATGAGACGTTCATTATTCCAGCAGCTTTTGTGTGTGCTGCTCAGAGACCTGAGTCCTGGTTGCACCAGGGCCCATCAGTCAGACTGTGACCCGCCGCCCAGACTAAACAGTTTTGACTTCTCTATCATGGCCAAGCCGCAAGGAAATATGAAAGAAGAAGAGTTATTAACCTTGTTATAGACTGCGGAGGAGGCGGGGTCGGGGGGGTTTGATCTGCCCACTGACTCTGAACATGGCAGAGAGTCAAAGGCTCAGAAGGCCTGCTAAAGCTCTAACGGGGACTGAGAGAAAGCCTTGTAAGTGTGTATGCTGAGGTTTATTGGAGAGAGTCCAGGGGGGGGGGGGCTCCAATCCCACCCAGCCACTTCAGTACAGTTCAGCATCTCTGCAGGCCTCGATCAGTCATTCATCTGGATAAAACCCAAGCCTGAAATATGGTTGTGATCAGAGTTAATAGGAACTGCGTGGATGTGGGGGGCGTGTCCGAGCAGATGTGCATGCTGGTGGGGGTGGGGCGGGGGTGCTGCAGGCAGCTGATGGTACTGGAGCTGCAGTGATTCACTCAGTGGGAAGTTTACATTAGGAATGGCTGCAGTGTTTACAGACAGCTGATAAAGAGTTGGTAGGAAGTGGGAGGAAGCATTTTTCTGACCTGAGACACATTTACAGGAACTCCTTCATGACAGACACGTACTGAATCTGAATCAAGCACCTTCACTGCACAGTTTCAGCTGTAACTGCATATTTCTAATAGCTATAAATATTTTACTCCTGTAGCATAAATGCAACTTCAAATCAGAGGAAGACAAGATGAAATAGTTATTATGCTGAAGAAAGGAGGTGATGAGGAGTTTCAGGTGTTATTTTATCCCTATTCTCCCTGAAAACACCTTCTGATGTGTTGATCCAGGTCAGGAGTGCAGTCCATCCAGAACCAGTCCAGTCCCTCTACCCTCCTCTTCCTCAGCCACGCTGCAGTACTGCAGCAGGCTCTGTGGTCTTCAAGGTGGCAGATGTGGTGAAACCTTCAGTTTTAGTTCTGTGTGTCATATCTGACCCAGATAGACACGAACAAACCAACACAGCACTGAGCCTGAAGCCAGTGTTCTGGTGGTTTTTGCTTTATTTCCACATTAATCCCTGTTCATGACACACTAAGAGCTGATGATGATGATGGTTCTGGATGCAGGTCTGAGGGATCAGGGATCAAACCTCTGGACCGCCGGACTGTTTGAATGTTTTAACAATATTCTGACTGTAGAGGAGAAATATGGAAATCCTTCTTTCTTTGAGAACTTTGGAGATCTTCAGTCCATCTTTGTTCTTCTGTGAAGATCTTAGTCTTACTGACAAATGAAATGTTTCCAGTTCAACTCTTGCACATCAGAATGTTTTATTGCATCTTTTCAACTAAAAGTACAAGAAAAGGTAAAACCTGTGTGATGACCTGTGACCGGACCTTTGCTGCATGTTATCAGGACGTTCATGTGGCTCTGAGCTCTTCACAGAATGTTAATTACCTGAACGAATCCAGGACATACCCGAGCATCAATCAGAGCTGCAGTTCAACCCGTGTCTGAGCCAGTCCTACCTGGTTTGTCTCCGAGTTGGAGCTGTTGTGTGTGGACATCGGCAAAGCAGTGAGGGAGTGTTGGCGTGCAGAGAAAGAGGACGGTGACGGCTGAATCAGAGGAGGGGTGTGGCCGAAGGTGCTGAGACCTCTCTGCTGGGACAACAGCTGCTGGTAGGGGTTGAAGGGATGGGGGAAGCTGAACGTGGGGCTGGATGGGAAGGAAGAGGAGAAAATGTGGATGGAGTGGATGCTTGGAGGTAAACGTTAACACCAACGTACATACATATAATATCACATTAAAATATCAAAACCAACCATAAAATGATCCCACAAACCTGATTCCTCCAACTGAGAGGTGTCCGTAGGAGCTGCTGGCAGCTGAGCTGGAGCGGGAGTTGTTGATGTAGGCCACTAGAGAGTTAGGTGATGTCCGGATCATCGTCTGCAAGTCAATGCTGGCATCTGACAGCGGTGAGATGGACAGCGCCCTCTTCCTGCTGAGCCTGGACGTCAGCCTGGGGCTGGAAAAACGGGATACTGGAAAAAACAAACCAGAGAAGCAATAGCAGCATTAGCATTCATATTAGATTATATTTTTGTTACTAGGACAAAGGTGGGAATTTAAGATGTGACCACTGTCCTTCCTCACAGGCGGCAGGTTGGAGTTTAATGCAGGCTATATGTGCTACAGCCCCCAGCAGAGTCAGAAGGAACCCTGAAGCCTGTTAGAACAAACATTCGGCCCTGATTCCTCCAGACTGCTCAGTCCTATCTCCTCCATCTTTCTCACACACATAGCTGCCCTATTTAACATTTGCATCCTCTTATGCATAATGAATCGGCCCCAATCATTCTCAGTAATTACTGTGATAATGATCTCTTTCAGCCCTCTGTAGTGGAGCGAGTTAAATGGAGGCAATTTAAACAAATTGATTTCAGAATACCATTAAAAAGAAAGAACAAAGCTTATTCAAAAAGGTAGGGTTCATGGCCTCCTTCTCAACCTGCTTCTATTTCCTTAGTCTAAGAAAGCGATGGGGGGGGCGGCTTTCCCATGAACCTAAACAGAAGGTTGTTTAGCTCCAAACAGGACGGGGGTCCATCATCCATGGGAATTTATTTAGTATTTCTGAGATATGTAGTACCCACTCCCACAGAGACAGGCCACTAGCTGGACCAACAGGTGCTGATGCGAGAGCGAGAGGACGGAGAGCCAGACCGGCTCGGGTGTCATTAAGACTAACAGCAGACATCACCAGAGACACGAGAGGCAGGAAACCCATTATAGGCCCATCACCGCTCACCTATGCACATGCATGCTGTCCTGACACACACACACACACGCGCACACGCACGCGCACGCACACACACACACACACGCACGCACGCACGCACGCACACACACACAGAGTGTTGTCAGTCCTGGACTGTTGCTGGTAAAGCTCAAACCCTCCCAGCGAAATGAATCCCGGCACCACCGTAATCACTGTGCCAGACCTGCAGCCATAAAGCTGCAGCTCTTTCCTTGAAAGCTGCTACGTTTGGAGGTGGCGAGTCGTAAAGCGTGGACATGTGCTCGCAGTTAAAAGGCCCCTGGGAGCTTCAGATGGCAGACAGCAGTAGCTGGGGCCCTGAAAAAAGACGACTGATGAAAATTACAAAGATGTATATCAAAGACTTGGCAAAAACAACAAACCCTCCTCAGGAATGTGTGTCTTTATGGTTAATAAATAAATGTGTCATCATTCTCAGACACAGGGGCGGAAATTTAGTAAAGGAGGGAGGAGAAGCGCAGGAATTCTGTCTCCATGCTGATGGTGGAAGATTTAAAGTTTCTTTTTAAAATAAAGCGCCTTGCAGCCATGCTGACATATTTTATTAGATGAGTATAATAAGCTCTTCTTAACAGGCCTATTATTTCTGCCACCTTTTCTGGACTGACATATCCAGAATAAATTAAGTGCAGCTTCATGACGACCGGG
>CM047986.1:33947503-33957540 GCA_026261665.1 Melanotaenia duboulayi | reverse complement strand
TCCATGAGAACCATTCTTCCATCTAAACACGGAGGAACATATCTGACAGTGAATTTCTGTCCACCACATGCTCCGCCTGGCCAGTTATGATCTGACCTTGAATTATGACCTGAATGTACAATCTATGTGGGATGACGTGTTTTTATCAGTGTTGTCGAGGCTTTTTGACAGCGCCTACCATTGTTGAAATACATGTTTGAGAAAATGAAATGCTAGAATGCGCTACACCAGGGGTGAACCTTTTCTCTTTCAGGGGTCATTTATAATTTTACAAAGTATTTTGAGGGCCACACTCAGTTTGTAAACCTGCATGATGCGACTGAATGAAGAAATAAAACCACCCTTGTCAGTCTAAAAAGAAATGTAAAACTTAAACATACAAATATTTGCAAAAATAAAAAAAGCAAACAAAAAATGACAATGATGGTTGGAAGTATGTCAGTTTAGAGAAGAGCGGCTCACAGTGTAAGTTGTTCCAAACAGAGATACAAACCTGAGGGCAAGTCTTCTCGGGTTGGGACAATCTTCAGAACAGACATACAGTTTGTAGAAGTCCAGCAAAGAAAGGTTGTTGGATTTAGCTTTGAGATCATCATGTTTTGAAGCTCTGTGATTTCCACTTGCAGGTTTTCTGGCACGTCAGATGGTTCCACATGAAATGGTGTCGCAAACATGTGGATCTGCTTCTGTTTCATTTTCACATCATTCAACCTTTCATCAAATGCCTGGGTTAGTTTTACACATTCATCAGCGTATCCAGATGTTGCAACAGGCTTTCACTCTTGAAGAGTAGGGAAGGGACTCCTTTTCAGTTGATTTTGCAACAGCCTCAACTTCCCTTCAAATGCCTTCACATGAAATAGCAGAGAGCTGACACGTTGGGTGGGACCTCGCAGCTTGACATTCAGCTCTGATAGAAGAAGCTTCATCTCCAGGAATCCTTTTACTTCCTTCTTCTGACTATAGAACCGTTGCATCATGTTAGCATGACTCAGCCATCGTGCTTCACACCAGCTCTGAGTCCAGCTCGCTGAGCAGGCAGCTGTTCAGCCCTCCGCTACTGATGACATTTACAGTGGAAACTACAGTTGTCATTGCATCATTCATCTTCAGAGAACGAGCACACAGATTCTCTTGACGCCAAAGACAGTGGCATATAACTAAATCACCAGGATCGAGACCGAGACACTGTATTTCATCTTTCATTTATGCAGTCAACGCCTTTTGCAGGCTGGTGCTCCATCTGCTGTGAGGCCGCTTGACTTCTCAAATGGCCGTTTTAATCCATTCATTGCTGGGACAACTTGATGAAACAGATCTTCACCTTTGGTTGTTCCATGCAAAGACACCAGCTCTGTTTTGGTTTCAGAGTCGGCTGTAAGCCCGTGCACAGAAACGACCAGCCGTGCTGTATTAGTGATGTCTGTTGTCTCGTCTCAGGCCAGAGAAAAATACTCAAAATCTCTTATGTTGCCCTTCAGGTCATTTGCCATATCAGTGATCCTGTCTGCAGCTTTTCTTCTGGACAAACTGATGCTTTACAATAATTTAACTTGCTAGCAGCTCTACAGACACATTCCTACCCAAACTCCTCGTCTGCGTGAGCCTTCAACTTCTTTACAATCAGTTCATTCACCACAAAACGTGCTCTCATAACGTTTTCTCTGTCCTTCGGCAGTCTTATAAACGCTGACTGCTGTGCGTCCAGACTTGGACAAAGTGTGGTGACTTTATCAGCCCACATCCGTCCTTTCAGCTCCTCCAGCCTCGCACGCTTACTCCTATACTGCTGCTCAAGCTCGGCCTTCTTCATCCCTGCCAGCCTCACCACACACTAAACACACAGGCTCGCTCTTCACTTCTACAAAAAATAACCGTCTAATTTGCCTGAAAAATGCAACATTCAGCACTAGCAAGTCCTGAGTCCAGATGAATCATCTTGTTTAGATTCTATTGTTTTAGGATCTTTTTCTTAAAGTGAGACAGAACAACACTGAAAGAAGCATCAACAGGACAGTTTGGAGGTTTTTATTTTACTTACCTCTTGTTCTAAGATATTTCTCACTTGTTAGGTTTGCAACCATTTCTATCCTATTTTACTCTCAATATGTTGTGTAGCATGCACTCCTGCCCACCCCTAGTCAGGGGGATTAAAGTCTGAATCTACATGCTTTTACCTCATATTAACACAGATCATATTTGCAGTGTGTGTGAAAGGTCTCGAAACAAGTTTTCATAGCTGGAATTGGGTGTGAACGGCACAATGTGATCACAGACAGTTTGTAAAATAACCACTTTTAGGATTTAGTGACTAAGTAAGAAATAAAAGACATCATTAATAATCTTTCACAATCCACGGCTTACATCAGTCTCTAAACAAGACCAAAAAGACTGTTTTGGGTGGATATAAGTTTATAAGGCTTGGTAGACCATGTTTACAGTGAATCAACAATTTATTCCGAACCTTAAGGTCTGTGCAGGAAAACGTGCACATAGGGAACAACAGTAAGACAAGAGAGGACTTCCTGTCTACCATCAAGAGAAGACTTCCAGAGCTTCCTGGTCTTCGTGATGGTTTAAATGCTGAGCGAATCCTCTCTCTCGGTCCAGGTCTTCAGCCATTCATTGAGGCAACTGTTTGTGTTGAATGAAGCTTTTTCTCGCTGTTGTTGCTAAATTCAAGGTGAGACTCTATCGTCTGTGCAACAGGAATTTGCATTATGTCACACAGCAGGACACTGAAGACCACATATCAGGTTTTTCTCTAAAAATGATTTAAAGCCAAATTTTTTCTAAAATCTCTGAATAACTAATGTGCTTTCCAACATGCAACACACTCAGTTTTTCCAGCTCCTGTGAAACAAGGTGACTTCATTCATCTCTGAGCTGGGTGGATGAGGTAAGCCAGGCGGCGCTCTGCTGGAGCACAGTGGTCACTTTGTCCTCTTATCTGTGCATCAGCAAGCTCCTGACAGTCCATTCAGAGACTGAAAGCTTCAAAGCGCTGCAGTGTTTTCTCAGGGCAGAAAACTGCTGCAACTTATCCTGACAGGTGAACTCAGCTCTGTTATTCACTCAGTTTATACAACAATGAAGTATAATTACATACAAACACTGGATAAGGTATATTACAGAATTACACCGTCTTTACCTTCAGGTTCAGTATATTTAAAGTATTTTGAGTGTTAAAAATGTTTTTCTGTAGGGGAAATCCAACCAGACTGAATCTGTGATATCCCAGACACTTTTATTTGAAAAGGAAACAGGGTCCCATTAAGTGGCAGGACATGGTGAATTTCTTAGAAAATGCTGCCCCCTTTAGCCTCATCACAGTATTGCAGTTTGTTTGTAATTAAGATTATTCTTCAAATTATTCTTATTGAAACCAGAGTTTAAATCATCAGCTGGAGTAGAAAGCCCATTTTCTTTTATTTTTTAAGGTTTTCACATATCAGGACATAATAAACCGTCTGAAGTGGTGAACACAGCACACGGACAAACAACATGTTTACAACATGTCATTATTTATTGACCTGAAAGTCAGAATCAGTGTGAAAATCTGTGTCCAGCAGCAGTGTTTTCTCAGGAATTCATTAGCAGCTAATTATTCATCATCAGTGTGAGCTTCCCGCTGCAGCACCCGGGTGTGTCAACACGACGCCGAGCAGGAAAGACGTCAGTACCGACCTTACAGAAGCAACTCTGCTGCCCATCAATCTGAGAAAGTTATAAGGTCATTTCCAAACGATCTGGAGTCCCTTTATCTACAGAGCAAAAGTTGAGAAGAGAAAAAAAACATGGAAACAGCTGGCATCTTTCCAGGAGTGGACGTCCTAGCAGTTCAGCCCAAGATCAGACCCCAGCTCTTCATCTCAGACTCTCCAGGCCTCAGTTAGCATGTTGAATGTTAAAGTCCATGACAGTCCACTTAGAAAAAGACTGAACCAGTATGGCTTGTTTGGAAGAGTTGTAGTAGAAAAAAATCCAAGATGGCAGCATGGCTTAGGTTGGCAAAGCTGCATCTGGACAAACCACAATACTTCTGGAACAATGTCCTCTGGACAGACCAGACCAAAGTAGACATATTTGGCTGGAATAAAAAAAAACAAACAAAAACAGCATTTCAGCAGAAACACCCCACAGCAAGTGTCTGTTGGCCTGGTGGAGGATGATGATCTGGGCTTGCTCTGCAGCTGCAGGACCTGGACAGCTTGCAGTTGTTGATTGGGCCATGAACTCCTCTGGATACCAAAGTATTCTAGTCAGATGTGAGTCCATCTGTTTGACACCTAAAGCTTGGCTGAACCGGGTCATGCTGTTAAAAGGGGTTCTATGAAATGGTTTTTACAGTTCTGTATTTCCCCCGTCCTGATGAGGACCAGAGGACAGCCCAACACTGTGAATGTGAATATCAGGACTCAGCAGTGACAATGCTCAGCTGAGGTTTGTGAGCCTCTGTTAGAAGCTGGGCTGGGCATTTGCTCTGACTCCTCTTTGAGAATCCTCGTTTCCAGCATTCTCAAAGCGACTGTCACAAAAGAGGGTCCATCCGGAGGTACGAAAGCTGCAAAACAGCCCTATAAACTGAATGAAACTGTCTCAGAGGCCATTTCCTCACCCTGTGTAGTAAATCACAGCGTTTGCCACAGGGAGGTTTATGTTGTTTGTGCACAATCAGCCACCACTTCAAAGCTGTGGGAGGGGGCCGATGGGGAGGGGGTCCCCTTTCACTGACTCATGCTCAACCTCAAAGGACCCGGTCTATAACATCCAGCCCAGACAATTTGTTGGCTTAACTGGGAAAAGAGGTTAAGAAATTCTCATTGGTGGAGGCTTTGGGAATCTAGTGAGTGGGAAAGAGTCATTCCTAATTTTTTGGACTTTAAATGCCAATTCATCTGCTTCAGGATGTGACTTTGTCTGGGACTTTCCTTCATCTGCTCTTTGAGGACCATGAGAAAGTCTTTCTGGTCAGTTGAGGTCTAGACTGGTAACCACTGACTGCAGCAAATACAGCAGTGGTCAGGTTAGGCCTCACCATGGATAGCCCCGTTTCTCTGACTCAGAACCCGGTCTGGCTATCTTAGTCGCACTATCATACAGTATATCCACATGATGTCTGATGTCCACACACACCTCTTCTGCTCAACTTGTATATGCTCCCTTGGGGTCAAATATTACAGAACTATAGCATTAATTATCAAAGTTATGCTGATGATACACAACTTTATGTGTCTCTCTCACCAGACGGCTACAGTCCAACAGACTTATTGTGTCAGAGTCTGGAGCAAAGAAACACCTGGATGAGGGAGAATTTTCTACATGAAGAAAAAAACAGATTATTCTGTTTGGTAGAAAGAGAAGAGGGTCAGCATTGGTAAACACCTGGAGACTCGGGCTCTGAAAACCACCAACCAGGTTTGTAACCTGGGAGTGTTGATAGACTCAGACCTGACTTTCAGCAGCCACATCAAAGCTTCACTAAGAAGCTTTTTACCAGCTCAGAAACATCAACAGAATTAAAAGTTTAGTTTCCCAGAAAGACCAAGAGAAAATCATCCATGCATTCATCTCCAGTAGGCTGGATTACTGTAATGGTCTTTAACAGGACTTCCTAATTAAACATTAAACATCTGCACCTCATCCAAAATGCTGCCGCTACAGTTTTAACCAGGACCAAGAGATCTGAACACATCACACCAGTTTTAACAGCTTTGAACTAGTTTCCAGTTTGTAGTTTACATCGGTTTCCAGGTTATAGTTTACACTGGTTTCCAGTTTATAGTTTACACTGGTTTCCAGTTTATAGTTTACACTGGTTTCCAGTCAGTCACAGAACAGATCCCAGAATCCATCTGTGAGAATATAAACCTAGCAGAGCTCTTAGATCCAAGGACTCTGGTCAACTAGTCCAGACCAGAGACCAGGTCAGAGTCCAGAGTCCAGACCAGAGTCCAGGCCAGAGACCAGAGTCCAGGCCAGAGTCCAGACTAGAGTCTAGACCAGATTAGAGTCCAGACAGACCAGAGTCCAGATAGAGCCTAGACCAGAGTCCAAACCAGAGACCCGGTCTGGACTCTAACCAGAGTCTAAACCAGGGACCAAGTCACTGTCCAGAGTCCAGACCAGATTCCAGGGTATTACATGATTTTATTGGGATTTTTGCACACTGTTTTAATACCGTTTTTATTGGGACAGTGTGTGTATCTCTCTTTATATCTTCTTTGCATTGCTTTTACGTATGAAATGTTCTGTATAATTAAACGTGCACTGTCTGAAAATGTGCTTTAACTGTTAATTTGGACTTATTAGTCACAAACTGAGCAGCAAACCAGTGTCAGGCGCATTACCTGCTGCGACCACTGGGAGGAACCAGTGAGCTGATGTAGTTGCTGTGCAGTAAGCCGTCAGTAAAAAAAGATTTATTTTGTTTTTGCTGTAAGCCATTCATATCTCCTGTCATAATTTATGACTGGTCAGCTTTTAAATGGAGCCTCATCCAAAACGGATGTATCAGCACCAATGAGTCCCACCAAGAAGAATCATTTTACACTACCCAGAGTGAGAACTCAGGCTGATTTGAAAGGATGAAGGTGGTGACTGCATGAAGGTGTGCTTCAGGTCGAAACAGAAAGTCAGAAAGGAAAGTTCAGGAAGTGGCCGACCTGAAAGCTTATCTAACAACACTCAGGAGTGACATTTTATCTCTTCTGTCAGTGACTCACAACACGACGGCCTCCGGCAGCCATTTTTAAAGATGTGATTGTAAAGCTAGAGGGAGGTCAAACAACGCTGTGTGGGTCAGTTCAAACAGGTAACGCTGTCATATGATGCTTGTTGGAGCCTGAGGCCACAACCAGGAAGTGTTTTAACTGACACTTCACACATTTTTCTTTTCTGTTTTTTCTAATGAGTAGAAGAATAAACCTGCTATAGATCCTGGACTGAGATGAACTACTGGCCCCGGTCTTTCTACTTTGTTATTAGTGCAGTTGACAGCAGGTTCTGGAGGTTTCTGTAACTCTGACCAGAACGGATGAGATGCACAGAGGCGACGAGGAACGCAGCTTTTTACCATACTCAGATGTGGCTTCATCTACCAAAGCTTCAGCCTGTACTTGAAAGAAAACGTTCATGTCAGACACACTTTTTAAAATTTTAACTTATCTAATTATTCAGTTCTGGAGTTTTATTTTTTATTTTTAAGCTTTTATAAGCTCCATGTGTGGCTAGGAGGGGTTAAAAGCAGAGAAGAAAGGTCCCACCTGGGATTGATAAAGTATAATAAAAATGAAAAAATAACAGCATAAATGCTTAATGGCATATAAGATTTGAAGTGTGACAAAAAATTACCTCAAAGTGAAAAAGAAAACACAAAAAGGAAAAAGCATAATTAGATAAATAAATAAAGTGAACTGGGTTGTATTTTATTGGACTCAACTTGTTTATGCTCTGTATAAAGAGCTTCGACATAACTTTGGAGGTGAACTGCTGCTGCAGAAATGAACTGAACAGAATGCAAAACACCCACGACGACATGAAGAATGTTGAAATATGAGACTGAAAAGTATAAAAAAGCAAAATGATGACAACAGAACCACCACATGGAACTAAAAATGTAAACGAGCGCCACAGCGATGAAGAGCGCGCGGCAGATGGCTGAAGACCGGAGCAGAGCTGAAATCTGTGTTGGACTTCTGTCTGTTTCAGAGCTGCAGCCAGCGAGGAGCTGATGTGAGGCATGTCCTCAGAAATCCTCCCAGATGCTTGATGTTTCATCTTGGACATGGTGCTCTGATACCGTTTCATGAGCTTCGGCATCTCCTCAGTTGACACTGTGCAGCGGAGTGTCATAGTGTGGTACTTCATGGCCACATAAATCACCTTGCCATTGACCTATAAAGCACTCTTCATGGTCCATTTTGCATGTTGCAACGGCTGCAGCAGAAACGTGAGATGACGGACATGCGTTGAATCTGCACGCCCAGCTGCTGATGTCGTGATAAAACTCAGTCACTGTGTGCGTCATTCTCTTGTCATGGTACTTTGAATACTATCAGCTCTCTTTCAAGCTTGCCTAAACACAGAAGTACAGTCTGAGGAACCCCAGGGATGGATCAGTCCAAAATATGCGCGCCAGATCCAGATATACATCGCTGCTCTGAGCCTCAGAGAATAAAAGGACAACAGAGGAGGAGAAAAGAATAAAGTCTCCCTCATCTCTGTATCTCTCTCCCACGTTGCTTGCTTTCAGCTGCCTTTTTTTAACTCTTAGGTTACAAACTGAGGACATTTGTGCCTGAGCAGCTGACTGTCCTTATGTTTCCTCCTTCATTGTTCCTAAAGTGTGCCACAAATGCTTTTTTCCCCCCTTAAAACATACAGAACAATGTTTGATTCTCTGCTGTTATCCTACAAACTGAGGCTTTCTCAGAGAACAATTTAAAGAAGTTCCAGCTTTCTTTGAGGATTTAGGGTCTGACATAATGCAACAAACTGTTTCTGGTAAAAGTTCTTTGGCCTTTGACCCCGCGGTATGTCCATGCAGCACTAGGAGCCTGCTAATGCTGCTTCCACAACCTAACAGCCATCTGAGGGCTTACAGACACCTGTCCACATGGTGTTACCTAAACACAGTGCAGATGTATGAGATCAAGGACATTCCTGCCTGACATGTCTTCCTCCCCCCGTTTTTATTGCGACCAGCCTGTGATATATTACACTGTATCCTCTGTGAATGACTAACTAGATGCTTCTTCCCAACTGAAATACCTGTTTTTCTGGCTGAAACGTTGGGGAAGACTTTGGGATCAGACTGAGATGTCCATTCTGTGGTCTCCAAAGGTTCACTTGTTCCCTCTCAGATGTGATCCGATTGCACAGTTGAAAAAAGCTCTTAGAGCCGAGGCTAGGGATTGAAATAAGGGGTTCATGTGTGCCACATCTGAGAGCTTTAATTCCTCACAAGGGGGGTTTCTATAAGGGAAAAGGTCAGAGGTTGGGGGGTTTCCCCACCATTTCCTGCTTTTGTTGTGGCCTTTAGTTGTCAGCTTTAGAGGTTACGTAACGTTGCTTTGATGTTTCATTAAATGAGCCTGAAGTCATACGGTGATATAAGGGGAAGGGTGATATCATCCTCTGGCAGGTGGGCGATGATGAGAGACCAACCTTTGTTAACAGTGTCAGACCAACTGTAAAAGAAAAAAAAGAAAGTAAAAACAAAGTGGATTTGCTTCAAGAGTGCACTCGAAGCCTCCTAATGAGCTTCATGTCACTCCGTGAACGTCAGAATGGATATTTTACTGAGCCAATGTTTGGGGAAAATCTGCATGTAGGCGGAAAAATACCTTGAGGGCAACAAGACAACAGTCCTTCTGAAATCTGATACACGGAAAAAAGCCTCCGATCATATTACATAAGTTTAACTGTTCTGTGTTCCTACATGGTTTAGAGGGAGAAGATGCTTGGAGAGAGTTGAGTCACAGTAAACAGGTCTCACACCATAACCCAACATGTAGGCCGTAGACATGTCTCAGCCAGACTGGGGCACTGTCTAGGACTTCACACCATTCCCTGATGACCGTCTCAACCTTATTAACCCTGTCTTCTCTGAGACTTCTCTGGGAAGCTGTCTGGCCTTATTTAGGAATCTTAAGACACTTGTTTGGCAGGAGTCCCTTTAAGTCGCTCACCTGAGCATCATACGTGTTTGTGAAAGTGGATCGATGCCAGCTTAAGCTTAATGTTGTGCTGACTTTGGCCCCACAGGGTCAGTGAGTATTTTCTGATTTTCTTTTCGTGGTACTGTGTCTGTATGCACTTACAATTCCATAAATTCCATCCATCCATCCATCCATCCATGGTAAAGAGGGAGGGAAACCACAATCTCCCTCTCCTAAGTGACAATCTCTATCCTCTCCTGGAGAATGTTGAGGCACTCCTAGCCCAGTATGGACATATAATCCCTCCATTGTGTACTTGGTCTTCCGTGAAGGTGTCCATTTCTATCCCATCCAATAGGTTTACAATCCAGCCAC
>CM047986.1:33809666-33827382 GCA_026261665.1 Melanotaenia duboulayi | reverse complement strand
AATTAAACCAGTCAGGGATCACATTTTGTGAAGAACAAAGAAACTTCTCTTACTTACAGCAACACCTGACTTGTTATGTTATTATTGTATGAATCTGAATTTGTTTCAGTTCCACCAATCAGATATAGCCATGCAGTCACATGACCACACAAAACCATGAATGTGCTCTGACCGCTGCTGCTTCCTGTCTGTGTAACCTCATCTGAACAGGCAGGACGTCTGCGACGGCTCAGAGATTAACAGAAACGATGAAGATCTCCAAGAAATAAAGAAAAAGACTTTTCTAGTGTCTCTAAAAAAATGAACAAAACTTTGAGCTGCAGCTCGAGGCTGTTCTGACAGAAAACATGGAACTGTGGAAAAAATTTAACAGATTTTATAGGAACCTATGTTTTACTAAATGTTGTATAAGCTCATCAGACCACTATGCATTTTCTATGGAGGACTGAANAGACCACTATACATTTTCTATGGAGGACTGAGTTAACATTAGCTTCCATAAGCTAACTAGACCACTACAGAGAATGTGCATGTGAGGTTACCGTGGCTTTGACACTGTCAGGTTTCTCACAAGTAAACTGTTAAAAACATCTAAAACACACTGAAAACAAGCATCCTTACTGTGTTAAAGCCACAAGGGTGGTGAAGAGTTGTTATTATGCAGAAACAGTAATTATTAATAAGTTAGATCCTACAATCTGCTGAAGAATGAATGCAGTTCAGATTTAGATGTTTCCACCTGTTTCAGTGTTTACCTGCTGCTTGGTGGACGTTCCTACACTTGTCATCAGTTTATAAACTGCTGATCATTAAACGTTCATGCAGACATTTTACAACCAGATTAAAACCTGCAAGTCTAGAACTGTCAGCTACAACTTCACCATGATCTCCGGTCTCTGTGGCGGTCCGCCGGTCTCCGCTGGCGAGGACTGTGAGGAAGCGACATACAACTTCTGAAGTAGCTGCACATGCTGATACCAAAACTATGCGATCGAAACCAACTCCAAACAAACAAAAAAAAACAAACAAACAAAAAAAAAATAAAGATCTGAAAAGAAATTGCAGGCAAGCAGAAACGAACTGGAGAAAAACTAAATGAAAAACTGATTTTTACTGGTCAGGCAATGGACACATGGTGTTACTAAAGCTAACCTTTTGTATTAATTTCTTTCATGTATGCAACACAAAGCAGAAAACTTTCAGTAAACTTGCCAGACGGTTTATTAAGTAACTACCGATGTTTGTAAAATGTGGCACCGCTTTTAGCTGCTGACTGGACATTAATGAAAATAATTTGTTTACATTTAGTATTTAGTAACACATTTTATCACTATTACTGACTAAAATCAATATCATTTACTTACTGCATGTCAATTTTGACCAAACTTTTAGAGCCATGAAAATGTCCAGTGTGTGGTGGGCTCCCCGTCTCTCCCTGCCTGAGCTGTTAAAATAAATAATTAAATTGTTTAGCATTTTCAAGGAAACAGATGTGAAGAAAGACATCCATGACTGAGTATTGGTCCTCATAGACCTTTTACTCTTTTTTTATATTTATCTAAAGATATATTGCCTTTCCATACTTTTTATCTTTGTGTGTTACAGTGTGCCTTTTAAGCCGAGAACTTCTGAAATAAAATTTCGTTGTGCCTTGCTCAGTGACAATAAAGATTCTTGATTCTTGAGATTTCTCAGTAGCACTATAATTAGCAGAAACACTAAATATATAAATATATGAGAACACTAATTATATAAATATATATATATCGCTCCATCCCTCTGCTACAAACCCCAGTTATGGAGGACATCACTCTGGTTGGGGTCCCTCCTGGACACCTCCCTGACGAGGTTATCCAAGCACCCCCACTGGGAGGAGGGTCTGGGGATTACAACGCTGGAAACACGCTGGAGGGGTGACGTTTGCAAATGTTTTGGGACAAACAAACTGGAAGAAAAGTCTGGGCTTCTCTGTTTTGGCTGCTGTCCCGGACTCGACCCATTTGAAAATTGATGGGTGGATGGATATTAGCCACGAACACACACGCGCACTGATGTCTCGTGTTGCTGGAAATACGTCATAAACTTAATAAACTTTCTGTACGACATTCTATGAACAGGTAATGCGAAGATGTTGTTTATTTTCCCACTTTCTTCTTATCGATCGGAATATTGAAGGTGAATTGATAATAGAAGAATAAAATTATCCTTTCAAGAGTCCATGGCCAGGTTATCATGTCAAAAACAGACGGAAAAATACACCCACCAGCACCTACACGCTCAAAAATGACGTTATTAGAGAGCAAAGCTTTTATAGTGTACCACAGTTAATAAATAAAAATATTAATAAATATAAATAAATTAATTATATATTAAAAACATTCTTTTCTGCATAAGAAAACAACTTTTGCCTTTATTTTGTTGATCCAGAAAAGTTGTGCACACCACAAAAAAAGCTCCACCACTGACTTAACGTTGCCACAATTTCCTGCCACAAACACGTAAATGCGTGTTGAGACCTCTGAGCATGCTCTTCGTCATGATGATGGATTTTAACTGCAGACCTGTCACCACATAATTAAAAAAAGAGAGCGTCTGATACCTGAAGGTTCTGCCTCCCATTCTTCTTTTAAAACCTAACCTTCTGTTCTGGATTTAGCAGGAGACGATGAAGAGGAGATAAAACTGGAGAAACATGATCTCTGATCCTGATCAGAACCCTCCCTGCAGCATCCTGATCAGATGGAGACTTTTCACATCAATAATCTGAAATTAATGCCGTCCAGTCTGGAAGGAACAGATCCATGGACCAGTTTTCCTGCATCACTCTGAGACAGGATGCTCCTCATTCTGGGAAAATTAGATCCTGGTCCAGAACAACTCCCAGGTTCCTCACTGTACTACTGGAAGCCAAGGTAAAACCATCCAGAGTAGTTCCATAGCTAGACAGAGTGTTCCTGAGGTTCTCAGGTCATCCTCATCAGCATCATCATCATCATCTTTCTGTGTTTTGGTTAGGTATACACAGTCAAATGTAACCACATCAATCGATACCATTCAAAAACCAAAAAAGGACTCGGCTGAAGCTCGTAGCTTAAATCCCTTTCCTCGTGTCTTTCCCAGTGAGTTCCATGTTAACGGCGATGGTCCTGCAACACACTACTTCTAAACTATTTCTTTCAATAAACGCAGGGTTTGTAGTCATCCACAAATCATTCTCGTCATCATGTAATCATTGATTATTTTCATTTTAAGCTGGTTTTAAACAACATCAGAGAGTTAGACAATTTCAGCTCAGGACGTAGTCCGTTCCATAACTTCACCCCAAAACTGAGACACGTCTTTGTTTCACATTTGTCCTCACTTTACAAATCTTAAACATAAAACGTCCTCTCTAATATTTCCTTCTCTCAGTGTAAGACATGTTTTAATGTTACTTCACTCGAAAAACAATCTCCATCATTTTACAATATCCACAAATTCTAAGACATTAAAACATATGAAAAGTTCTTTAGTTGATTCATAATTACCTGGTTTTTAATTTGAAACCATTTGTTTATCCCCGTTTTTGTAAATAGGTCTCACTTTGGCCATTTTTATTCTCAGGGAAGCTCCCCGTTAGAAAAGATCTGTTGCAGACGTGCAAATGGTTTGAGAACACAGTTAATGACTTTAACAAGTGACATATCAACATCATTACATCTGTTAATCTTTTTATACTTAAATTGTAGGACTACTTCTAATATATCACTCACACAAACTCCTCCAAGAAACAGGGAATTCTGGTTATTCCAGGTAACATCTGTTCTATGATTGCTGTTTGGAGGTTTAATTTTATTCGTTAGGTTTGGGCCCACATGAAGAAAATAGTCCTGTATATTCTTAATGACTGACACAGTTTTTACAATATGTGTGGGATAGATCTTATAATTGTGTTTTTTAATGACCTCATTTAACACATTCCATGTTGCCCTTGTTTTTTTAACAGCTGATTATAATAATCCTTATTTTGCCGTCTCGTAACGACTGCCAGTCTGTTTTTGTTGCCTTAGCAGGATGCTTCATGAATTCCTTGCATAGCCTATTTTTCTTTTTACAGGCCTTTTCCAAACCTTTTGTTAACCATGGCTTCCCTTTTCTTCCAGAGGTTTGCTCGTGTTCTTTTAATGGGCAATGCATATTATAAAAAGAATGTATCCAAGAATGCTTTATAGGAATCATTCGCACTCTCCACATAAACGTCTTCTTTAAAAGCTGTTATAGCTTCAGGTGTCTTCTCTCTAACCAAATTATATGTCCTAGTTCTTAAAGGAAAACTTTTATTAGTTTCTAACATTGCCACTAGTGACATCAGTCACTAGTGAGCCACTTTTTATCTTCCCATCAATTAAATTCACAAAAATCCCTTCTATGGAAGAATGGATTCATCAGAAGATCCACAGACAACAACCTCGGCCTGTCTGTGGCTGAACTGATGAAGTCTTTTATGTCCATGTGTGAGGAAGTTTTAAAGACCTGAACTGTCTCATCATCATCCAGCAGATTATCATCCTGAACTTCTTATCATGCAAACTTCTGATGAAGAGACTTCAAAGTTAGGTTTTCCTCCAGCCTTAACAAAGACAGACAACATGAGACATTTCTGTTTACAGTAAACCACTTCACCCCACCACAGGCCTTAGCCGGCTTCAGGAATGTCTGAAACCTTAATGAGTCTCGTTTCATCGCTGACTGTGTGGGGATGGATGGGGGAGAAGGATCTGTTGGGTTTGCTGACCACACTAAAACACCATGACTAAATGAATTTTTGTCATTGAAAATGATACTAGTGGTGATTTCCATCTGCGGTTATCGTCTTTATAAGCTCTTTGTTCTGTTACTGCCTGGTTTGGGTGTCACATGTTCATGCCTTACATTTCTCACAGGCCTTGAATGACACGAGTTGTTTGTGTTCCACCCTGAACATGCTCATCTGTTACTAACAATGTTTATAGTTTACAGAAGAAAAACTCCCTCTTTGGTGTCATCAGAAGGGAAAGCAGCGCGGCTCCGGTGTCTTCCAGCTGATTCCTCTGTTTAAATCACACGACCCAGTGTTTGGGTTACAGAAAGTCATTTTCTGATGGTTATTTACATAGTTTCAGAGCTGGCACAGAGGGTTAGGCTCTGGATGCGCAAGCAGGCATCTGTTGCTTCAGGACTTCCAGAGTATAAAATCCTGGTTATTGTTGCTTTTATGACATTACACGTTTGGAAAGAGTGCTGTGTTTTCTTTGTGGTTTTTCCTCAGGGTCGAAACAAATGTGCTGTGAAACATATTTTAGTCGAGAAAGGAAAAAAGAAGTGTGGATTCAAGCAGAAATGCTGGATGTTCTGATCCAGTGCCAGCAGAACTTCGTCAGACTGGAGGTGAAGCTCTGCTTCCCTTTCATTCATAAAGATTAATAAGTACTAAACTAATCTGTAATTCCACTTATCTGGGATTTTTTTCTGCACTGACATTTCTTTTTGCCTAAAATAACACAACGTTTTCAATTCACCAAAGCAAATTTAGAAAAAAGAGTGCAGTGTTTTAAACGTTGTACATATATTCATGTGGCAAATAAGACATGCTAATCTGGTCGTAATTCTCACATCGTAGGAGCATTTTTAATCAAATAAGATTACTTACTGAGTGTAAGTGATTCTCCAAATAAGTGCACATTAGGGCACATGCTGCCAGATAAGACAGTAGTTTCCACGCCCATGTGCATGACCAAAAAAAAAGAACAAGAACAAATCACCACCTGCATTTAACTTAGCAAAAAAGTAGTTATCCTCCCATTGGATGATTCCTGCACGGTGATGACGTTCCAGTTAGTCTGGTTCAGAAGGGTCCGATCATTGGCATCATCTAAGGAGATGCAGAAACTACCAGAACTGGGTTTAAACTGTCCAACACATTAAAACTGGAAGGATATTGGGGAACCATGAGAAAGAAATGTGGTTAAAAAATGTGGTGACCACTTAAATGTTTGATGGAATCAGATGGAAGAAAAACAGCAGTAGAACTCAGGACTATGTTTAATAGTGACAGAACATTTAGAGGCAGATGAAGTGATGCAGCCATCATGCCTAGTTTCTACTGTACAAGATTGTGGGAGCAGTCTATGATCTGGGGTTGCTGCAGTTGGTCAGGTCTGGGTTCAGGTCTAGGTTCAGGTCTGGGTTCAGGTCTAGGTTCAGTTTAGAAACCATCCCAGTCTCTGGGGTTAATACTGATTCATTCTTATAAAAGACAAACTAGGTGGTTTAAGGAAACATTTCAAAACATTCATAAACCAGAATACTGGTTAACCAGTAAGACATGTCGAACACATCCTACTAAAATACTTGACTAAAAATAAATGACAAAATTTTTCTTTATCAGCAAAAACACAAATGTTTTGTGCGAAATTTCTGTTTTCAGTGAGACAGACTAAAAAATGCCCTTTTTTTCCAGTTTAGGTGAATTCTTGGAAGATATTGTTACTATCCTTGCAGCGGCTTTCTAGACAACCTGAACACATTCTAGAGATTTTTTTACATGGACTCATCTTAGCAATATTTTTCATTATATTCATTATCTTGACCGCTTATTCCATTACGGGTCGCGGGTGAGCTGGAGCCTATCCCAGCATTTTAACAGGTACACCCTGGACAGGTCACCAGTCTGTTGCAGGGCCGACACAGATAAACAACCATTCACGCACACACTCTCTCCTAGGGAGAATTTAGAATAATCAACGCCTACCCACCCATACACGGGGGAGAACATGCAAACTCCACACAGAAAGGCCACCACCCCCCAGGTTCAAACCTCCCCCCAGCTCAGGCTCGGACCGGCGTAGCAATATTTTTTAATAGCATACCATCGGAACCATCAGAACCGGAACCGGAAGAAAAACCTCCATCAGGACCAGAATCAGGAAGGACGACCATCTTCCTGGACCGGTTGGGGGTGGAGAGGACARGAAAGAGGGTGAACCAGCAGCAGAACTCTGATCCAGGGATTCCTGAGAAAGAAGAAGAGAAACATGAATGAATAAACAACAATGTCAGATGTTTCTACAGGGAAAGTAAAGAGATGAGCCCAGTGCATCATGGGACGTCCCCCAACAAAGAGGAGCCCAGTGCATCATGGGACGTCCCCCAGCAGCCTCGGCCTCTAGCAGCAGGACTAGAGGATGGATCAGGGTCACCAAGCCAGACCTGCTAGAAGATTTATGAAGAAGGAAAGCTGAAGATGAAACAGGGGGAATCTGTCTGATTCTCAGAATGTAAAAACTTTTCCATCTGGAAAAGAATTGTCTGTCAATATGTGTGTGTGTGTGTGTTTAAATCCGACGGTAGACGATGTGAAGCAGCTCTCCAACCAGACAGACCTCTGACGACAGGCGCTGCTGTGTGCTGCGAACAACCTCAAATTAAATCTAATCCTTAAATGTTATTCCATGAGGTGAGTCTTTCAGAGAGACGGCCGTGTAGGTTCTGCTGGGCGACATCATCCCAGTTGCATAAAGAATCGTTTCTTTTATCTTGGTTTTCCACTGCTGGATGTTTATTTTAGGTCAAGCAGGTTCCTCACAATGGTATTTTTGTTTGGAACAGCCAAGGCGGCTGTATTTACAAAAGACATGATTGTGTCTCATGTTTCCTTCAGGAGGAAACAGTCAGTTCTAAACATGAGCTCATTTACAACATGTCGTCACTAGTCTGGAAAAAACGATTTAGGCTTTACTTCTGATGTAAACTGTTGGCTCACTTAATCATTTCGATGACTAAATAAGGCTCAGGGTTGATTTTCTGCTCAGCTCATTTATGGTGAGTTTTTTATTTGACATAATTCAAGAAGTCAGAAAAGTCATGGTCATGTTTAGAAGTAAAAACTGTGTTCCTCCATCTGGCCTTTATCTCCAGTAGGTCCTGCTTACACACCACAGACATGGCTGTACTTATTAAATTAGTTTTAAAACAGCGAAGGCGGTGCAAACGTTTTTTATTATTGTTTTGTCGATCCTTATTCTTCTCATAAATGAGTTGTATTTTTGGGGCCTGAATATGCCTGTTAACTCACTAAATTTTGCTTACCCCCCCAAACAAATCTGAAAAATTTGATATTTTGGGACCTCAGTATTGTTCAGGCAAAGTTACGCGACAGCGCCACCTATTTTAAAGTCCGCACCAGTGCACCTCATCAGTCTTTATGAAATTTGGTACAGAAATTATACATGCTCGGGCAAACAAAAAAGCCTTTTGGAGATATGGCCAAAACCCAACACAAAGTCGGCCATTTTCGGTCAAAGTCGCCATTTTGGTTTTTTACTGACATCACATTTGAAGGCACTCCTAAAGATTGGATCATACCGCCATCAAAACTGGTCAGAATGTTCAGAAGGCATGTGTGATTAAAAGTTATCAAAAACTTTCTCAAAAAAGAAAGTGTATAACGGGGGCGGGGCCTCAAAGTTCGATGTCTTGAAACTGATATAACTCCAACATGAAACAAGATATCTTAATCAAAATGGTCACATATGATATCAATCCCATGCTGAACACATCTGCATGTCAATTATTGAATTATTAATTAGCCATGCCCCCTGGCAACAGGAAGTCCTGCTTTTATTCAAAAACCTAACCCTCTCTGACGTTTTGGCCACAATCAAGTCCAAACTGGGTCAAACAACAGAAAACTAGGAGGTAATAATAATAATAATAAAACTGTTGCGTTACGGTGCAGGGCAAGACTGTGGCGCCATGAAATCACACATTAAGATAAATCCCTCAATTTTTATACAATCACCATCAAACTTAAGGGGATTATTCAGGGTCTGGTCCTGAACAGAACCATAGCCCTAAGCCCCGCCCACTTCCAACAGAAAGTACTTTTATTTTACCCTGTGGGGTCCTTCTCCTCAGGAATGTAACCCACACACTTGAAAGTACTTCACAACAAGTCAAACCCTTTCATGATACCACAGTAAAAAAAGTTCTTTCACTAAACGTAACCATGGTGAATAGTGGTCCGATGCCATGAAAGGGGAAGTCCTTGTTGCTCACCCACTGTACGGTCAATCTTTACCAAACTCGGCAGGGAGGACAGCAGTCAGGCCTGGAACTGAGCCAAATTTATAAATGCTGAAAAAGTTGAAATATGACGCTAGAGCACCCCCTTCAATCGTTTAATCAATCAGCCACACCCACTACATTGACCAACCTACATGAAATTTGGCATATTGATAGAACATGCCATGACGTTCAAAAAAGCCTCTAGGACCTATACGATAAATTAAACAGGAAGTTGGCCACCTTGAAAAAAGTGTCATTTTTGCGGTCCTTTTGGCCCATGTCTCCTCTGTAAATCTGCTGATGAACATGTGCTATCCAACTACAGACCAGTTTCACCTACACCTCACTTCTCAAAAATATTAGAAAAATTGTTAGGTTATTGACTGAATATCTTTATTGATAACCACAACATTATTTGTAACCAACAATATGGTTTCAGTAAGAACCGGACCATGTGACTGGCACTGATGGATTTTATCGAAGAAAATTACTGATGCTGCTGAATAAAGGGAACATATACTGTTGTAGTTTTATTGGATTTACAGAAAGCATTCAATTCTGTGGATCACAAATTGCTCCTAATCAAATGGTGAGCATAGTATCAGCCTGAGAAGCTACTTAGATAACAGGTATCAATGTGTACATATTAATAATACAGAGTCTGAGTTGGTGAAGGTTACATGTGGGGTGCCACAGGGTTCGGTACTTGGGCCATTGCTGTTTATATTGTTTTTAAATTATTTATGTTTGGTTTCTAATTTACTAAAATGCATCCTATTTGTGAATGATACAACTATTTTGTAGTACAGTGTACAGTGGAACCTGAATTTCAAATAGTAAGAAAGTGATTTGATGCCAACAAATGAACTCTCCATTTTGGAAAAACTAGATGCACTGTATTTGGAAATCATATAAAAAACAATAATAGAAAAATCTAATTTAAATACATTGCCAAATTGTCTAAACTAAAGTCACATAACCTATGTCAGAAATAAAATGAAAATAAAACTATAGCATTGTTAAATAAAACGAAAGACATTTTATTTAAAAAAATCATTATTTATATGATATCATTCATTAATTGTACAATATATGACATACTGTGTTGAGGTTTGGAGAAAAACCTTTAAAATTTATACAAATATTTTTTTTTATTCCAAAAGAAAGTCATTATAGTGGTACATTTTGTACAAAGCTAAGAACAAACCATTACCTTCCAATATCCAGAAGCTGTTCAGAAGAAGAGAAAACAAATATGATCTGAGAGGTTGAAGTTTTTAAAAACCCAACGTAAGAGCCAGCATTAAATGTGTTTCTGACTTGGGAGTAAAACTCTGGAAT
The DNA here is from genome assembly GCA_026261665.1 of Melanotaenia duboulayi. NCBI lineage: Eukaryota > Metazoa > Chordata > Actinopteri > Atheriniformes > Melanotaeniidae > Melanotaenia > Melanotaenia duboulayi. The sequence goes on along the minus strand of CM047986.1, from coordinate 33,816,957 downwards.
TATTGTCGTGATAATATTAAAAATCGTGATTCCTTGAAAGCATTTAAAAAAAATGTATAATAATTATACAATTGTTTTTATACACTGTTGCATGAGACACCTCGAGAGGTCATAAAACTGACTTCAGTTTAAATGGTTTACTTAGTTTTCTTGTAATCTTTATTGAATTAAAGTTTTGCTTTATGTGCTCATCTTCTGTTGTTGAAAAGGGTGTGCATTAAATAAACTTTTGCTTCTGCCTATAGCCTCTTGGTTTGGTTTATCTAGTTTATGTTTTAATTTGCCTCCTTTGGAGGAACCAATTAACAAGCCAATAAAGAATAAGGTAATAAATAAAAAAAAAATTCAGGATTCAGTTCAAAATCTTCCTTCTCAGCAATAAAGTCTGAAATAATTGATACCAAGCAAGGAGGAAAAAGTGTTTTTTGGTGGATTTGGTTCAACGAAGCACCTAAAAACCCAAAAGCATCTTCTGCCAGATTCTGATATTTAATGTGAAACTTGTTTGTTATGCAGTTTAAAAATGAATGTGTTAGTTTGCCAGATCAACGTCCGTCGAGCCTGATGGGTCACCCCTGGCAACCCCCTTGACATGATGTTGAATTTTTTAAATCAGTTTTATTGTGTTTCTACATTTAACAGTGATTTATGTTTCTGGCTATTTTTGCTTCTAATGTCTTACCTGCGTGTTTGTGTAAAGCACTTTGTAACTCAAGTTTTAAAGGTTTCGTCTCAATGAAACTTAACATACTTGTGTGTGTGCACACATGCTGCTGGTATATTTAGCCGTCACACTGAATGTGGATGAACGGCTAACTGTGAAAGTGAAGATTTATTTGGGATTTGAAAGGACTGACTGAATGCTGAGCTGCACAGAATGATGTGGATCTCTGAAAAGAGCTCAAACTGCCATCATTGTTTATGCATCAACTTGAATTTAACTTTGTTGGTTGCTTCAGTTTACCATCCTTTCAGGTCATAAACTGTAAAAAAAAAAAAAAACAAAGAAAGAGAACAATACTCTTTTCCATGTGTTTTTCCTCCGATCACTGTCAAACTCAAGCCTGATCAAAACTATGAAATATCTAATCATTAAAATTATTTTAACCCTTTAAATGCTCATTTGATTGGAACCGTTCGTCATGATAAAGAAATCACAGATCCAAGAAATGAGTGTTTTTCTATAAAATACATGTTTAGAAACTAGAGGATTTTTTTTTTTATTTAATCTTAAATAAAAGCAAAAGAAGCGATTTGAACATAAAATGGTAGATTCATCCATTCATTCATCATCTGTACATCTTTGCCCAAGCTGGAGCCTAACCCAGCATTTAGCAGGTGAGAGGGGGGTACACCTGGACAGGTCACCAGTCCAAAATGGTAGATAAACCTACTAATTTCTAATGTTTTCATGCAGTTTAGCCTCTGATTACAGGAAAGGGTAGTACATTTATCCCATGCCTTCTGTTAACCTTAGAAAATGCAAACTGCAGATTTCTTCAGGTGAAATACTTTCTTACAAACAACCATCCCATGTGGGGAAACGCAACCAGGCTAGTGGTCAAAATGACCTGAAAGGACAAAAAGCTCCCTGTTGACTTACAAGGTCGTCTGTTATGTCTGTTGGAGCATTTAATTCACTTATGAACAGTTTACTCGTGTAAGAAACAACTTTGCTTCCATGACAACTTATCAGCTTGAGACTAGAAACAACCCTCCATATCCACTGTTTCAAACTCAGAAAGCAGAATGTGTGAAACTCTTAAACTCTGAAATAAAATATTCTAAAACCCGTTAAATGAAGAGAAGATGTAAGGTGGACAAACATGGTTTGATGATGAGCTTGCATCCCTACACCAGCGGCAGCTTTTCTCTATGAAACACTCAAATAAAACTTAGCAGCCTTCACATCATTCATGTGCACACAGAACTAACAACCATCGGTTAGTGGATACAGGTGCACTAATTCAAGCATATAACAATGTGGGTACTTGAGGGATAATAGCTGCTGATCTTCAAAGAAGCTGAGCAGTTTGATTCTTTGGTCTGTACTTTGTCTGTGTCACAACTCAGGGAGGCATTGTGGGCAAAGTGAAGACTCCCAGCTGGATGTGATGACCCATAGAGTCAACATAAAACCCATGAGAAGGGGATGAAAGAGGGGTTTAATCCCCTCTATTGAATGTTGGTTGACAACACATGCGAGGGTCTGAAGTGTGTGTTAGATGAGGGTAATGAGGGTAGGTTAATATTTTGGCCTCAACCGGGGTAGTTTTTCATGTGCAAACATTGTCCCGACACTTTGGAGCTCAGTGTTTGGATCAGAACAACAAAGGATGGAGAGGAGAAAAGCCATGCTCAGAAACTATAGCAAGTTAGGTTTTATCTTCTTTATTTTATTATTATTATTATTATTATTATTATTAAAAAATTCTCTGAAGATCTGAAGATTACTCATGAAAACAGCTGAATAAGTAGATGGATATTTGATGGTTTTAGGTGTTCAGCTGCTTGTTAAAGAGCAAGATGCTCTGGAAAAGATGATGCAGTCTTCTGCACTTTGTTTCTTTGTAGTATTTTTCATTTGCGTGGCTTTTTCTTTTCTTTTTTGAAAGTACTTTGTTCTCATTTTACATTTCTTTTACATTCATGTTTCACACTCCGTCACCAGTCGGACGTTTGCGATGTGACTGCAGCGCTGCCATCGCTGCCAGCTAGACGTGCAGTGTGTCTTTCTTAGCATTTCTGCACCTGTGTTTTCAAGGCACCTTGAACACATCATCACTATCTTGAGCCATTTTGTTAGGTGGCGCAGTTAGTGAAAAGCTAACATGGAGGGAAGCAAGACAGCAGGTGCAGACGAGATATTCAGCGTATGAAAGTACAGATAAAGCATTATTAGTGAAAGTACCTGAGAAAAGGCCTGTTTATGAACGGCATTGTGTTTATTCATTTTTTTAAAGAAAGGCCAAAAAAAGATTTTCTAAATAAATGTATAAGTAGAAAATTTAAAAAAAATGTAATAAAAAAAATTTGTTTATGATTTAGTGTTTATTAGGATTAAAACAATCCTGTCTGTACCGTACTGAACTGCATCATCTCAAGTTGAATTTAGAGAAAACAAAAAACATCAAATATATCCTTAGCCTGTATATTGTGTTGAATCTTGAATCACATCATGAACTGTATCAACATAAATTACATTCTATAACATCAAATCGTTGTCAGATCATAACTGAATCGCGTTGGGAACAGTCGTGCTGCATCAGCAGGAAGCTTCATTTTATTGCTAATGTATCGTATCGCCGGCAGCATATCAAGATACGTATCGAATCGGCCTCAGTGCTGGGATTCACATCCCTAATATACACTTCCCTAATTCTGGGTCGCAGCTTTAGCAGAGAAGCTCCGACTCCCCTCTCCATGGCCATTTCTTCCAGTTTTTCTGGCTCCTCTGGATGTGGAGCCACAGATCACGACATCTCTAATGCTGGACTCACACCAGAAGACTTTTAAAAGATTTGCAAAAGACTCTAGAAAACTACCAGCTCACATCTAAACACCAATGTTTAGAGTTTTAAGTCTCAGGCTGAAATTTGACAAAGATTGAATCACTATTTACGAGACTACAACTAGATTCTTTTAGCATTTTATTGTGACATGTTGGACAGTTGATATGGAACAGGGCTGATCTGCCCACAGCAAAGCAAACAAGGGGAGAGTTTCCCTCCAGGGAATTACACATCATCATTACTAAGTGTTACAGGTGTTACACCGACTCGTCAGCATCTGGAGGATGAATGAGTTTTTATTCTTCTCTCATTTGTTCTGCTTTTGTCAGAGCTCATCTATTGGTTGTTGATCGTGTTTCGTCACTGCGAGTTAAGATAACATCAAACACGTTGGATATTGTCGCAGATCCAACACTAGGTAAAGATTGACGTTAAACAGTGTAGATTAAACCAAACAACCGAGATGATGGGAGCGCTGTGACTCCAGTAAAACTCCTAAGAGTCCCTACAGTCTTTCAGTCTGCGACTGTGAAAATTGTTTGGTGTGAACCCAACATAATGGAGAGTCCAGACATCCTGAGGAGGAAACACATTTCAGCCGCTTGTATTCTTGATCTCGTTCTTTCAGTCACTTCCCACAGCTGGTGACCACTGGTGAGGGTGGGAACGTAGAAGATCAGTATCAGTATCAGGATCAGTAAATCCAGAGCTTCTCCTTTCATCTCAGCTCCTTCTTCACCAGGACCGATGCAGAGTCCACATCACTGCAGATGCTGCAGTGATCCTCCCGTAGATCTTCTGCTGCATCCTTCACTGACTCATGAACAAGACCTGAGGTAATTGAACTCCTCCACTTGGGACAGGCCCCCATTCCTGACCTGAAGAGGACACTCCACCCTTTTAAACATGAGGACCATGGTGTCAGATTTGGAATTGTTGATTCTCATCCCAACCTCTTTACACTCATTCCAGCGAGAGCTGTAGATCACGACCCAATGAAGCCAACAGAACCACATCATCCGCAGACAGCAGAGACCCAATCCTGAGGCCACCAAACCGGATTCCCTCAACACCTCGGCTGATCTGAGGAATTCTGTCCATAAAAGTTAGGCAGCCTTGGAGGAGTCCAACCCTCAGCAACTTACTGCCGGCAATGCTCCATACTCCCAGAGCACCCCCTACAGGAGTCCCCAGGGGACATGGTCAAACACCTTCTCCAAGTCCACAAAGCACATGTAGACTGGTTGAGCAAACTCCCATGCCCCCTCCAAGACCCTGACGAGGGTGTAGAGCTGGTCCACTGTTCCACGAGTGGGACAAAAAGCACACTGCTCCTCCTCGATCCGAGGTTCGACTATCCGGACCATCCTCAGGAGGACTTTACGGCCACAGCTGCAGTTAGCCACCTTGTTTCTTTAATCCCACACCAGAAACATCAGTCAGTCTGTATATTTCCATCTACGAAACATCAATCATCTATGTCCCTCCCCCATACCACCGCCATACTTGTTCATAGCCTTTCATTTCCTGTATTGATGACTGTAATTCTCTTCTATTTGGTTTCACTGATAAGCTTCATTTATTCCAGTGTTCTTCACCAGAATTTGCTCTGTTCACCACATCATCCTGTTCACTAGCAGCTACAGATGACTCTTCAGTGCAGCGACCGTGTCAGTAGCCAACTTAAGGAGGCTTTTTTATGTAGTAAATAAGGACCCAACAGGAGTGTCTTGGATGGGTAAGTCATATATACATAGGCACCAGGGCCAGGTGCAAAGATCAGCATGTTCACATCTTAAACCCATTTCTGCCGGCTGCGTATGCGCCGCGGTCCGGCTGTGCTGTGGTTTTGTTCTGACCTCAGTGATTCCACACCAGGACCGTGTCAGGTGTGGAGCGCCCTTAAGTGCAGTCCACCTAGTTGGGTCCACATAATCACAGGAAAAGTGGGGAATCTTGTGATTTTTCACTTCCAGGATAAACATCTCATCAGACATGATGATAAAAGAAAACCACTGAGACCTCCTGACTGATTAATGACGTACTGTTTACACCGTTCAGCAACGCAAATCTGCACTGCAAGCTTTTACACTACTTGTACCACCCCTTTAAGAGAGTCTGGGAGTTGTTAAGGTTGCTGCACAGTCTATTTTTGTTGAAGTTTCTTCAGAGTTTGTGTTGTTTCTAATATACGCTCAAGTTTTCCTCAGTTGTACCTAGGAGGAACATAAGCCTGTAAGTAAACTTACCGTTTGTGTGTAAATTTCGAACCGCGATCAGTGCTAGCGTTAGCCCGTCTATGGGGCATTAAGCTAATTGTTAGTGTTGGTGTTAGCTTGTCTATGGGCTTTTCATCATCAGTGATTTTGTGTTATGTATAGTAATTAATGTTTTTATTTTAAACAAAGAGGCCACAATGTGATATGTTATTCTTCTTTAGTTCTGTATTACAGTTTCACAGCTCTTCCGAAGTAAAGCCTTTAAAAACTCACCTGGTTACTCCTGGAGGGTTATTAGGAAACTGTTTAGCTATCTGCCAAGCTAGAAGTCCCCTCTACATCCTGGCGCTCACATGTCTGATTTCCTGTCTGGGTTTGATGCGTTCTGAGTGGGTGTTCTGTCAAGCTGAGGAGGCCGCGGTGCACACGCACCCGGTGGAAATCAGGGGTAAGGACCCACATTTAGCGCAGCACCTTTTTGTAAACGGCAAGAATTTACACCAAAATCTGCACTGCAGCAGACACAAAGTGAGAGTATCAGGGCTTTAGTCTAATTGTCCGGTGTAGCCTGTCACGACTGATTGCACCCCTCTGAGGCTTACAAAAAATTCTCTGATGTTTTCCAGACTCCCATTGGCTCAGCAGGCAGAGATCCGTCCTCATTTTAAGTCCTGGAAACCTCAGCAAACACAATGCTGAGCACACAACCCTGATGGATGATGTGCTCTCATTGATACACTCCCTTACATGTGGTTTTCCATTGTAGAACACACGGTCGAAAAGTAAACAACACATCTACGACAGACAGATGACAGGCTTGGATTGACCTTCAAATTCTACTCATCTCATTGTTACTGGCTGGTCAAATGTCACCAAATGAAAGTCAGCCTGTGTTTACTGACGTCAGCTGATCCCTGTCAGCAGAGAAAAAGTCTTCTCTCATAGAATACATCCGTTATTACAACCAATAAGAGAGCAGCTTTTCTCTATTTGTTTGTACTTATTAGTTAAATAAAGCTTTAGAGGAAATCGTTTTCACTGACCAACTTCATTCATTCATCATCTACCACTTAGCCCATTAAGGTTTGCGGGTAAGCTGGAGCCTATCCCAGCATTTAACAGGCGAGAGGCAGGTACACCTGGACAGGTCAACAGTCCATCGCAGGGCCAACACAGAGAGGGACAAACAGACCAATTAACCTAAGATCATGTCTTTGGACGGTGGGAGAAAACCGCAGAACCCGGACAGAACCCATGCACTGACCAACTTCATTCGGTTTTATTCCAGACACAACAGATTGCGCTTTAAATGATTTCTCTTTATAATTTAGTAAGATCACACAATATACTATGACTAAAAATGGCATACAGTAAATTCTCACTTTGAGATACATTTTAACCTCAATAAATAGAGTTTTAAACAACAACATCCTTCATATTTTGTGCAGGAAAAACAAGGATCCTGAAACACTTTCCAGGAACGTTGGGAATTTTTCTAAAAACTTAAACCTGCAATAAGTTCTTTAGATTGTTTAACACTTCAAAATGCAAAGTGCCCAA
>CM047986.1:33792109-33809591 GCA_026261665.1 Melanotaenia duboulayi | reverse complement strand
TTATTATTATTATTATTATTATTAACCTTTAGTCATCAGAAGTCTTTATCTAAAGTAATTCTGAATCTTCTTCTCAGACCAACTTCATCATATCTGAAAAACGAAACCAGACCTAGAACCTTCTGAAGCAGCAAACTCCCAAAAGCAGCTGAAACATGGACTACAGGACATCTGAGAGAAGACGGTGTCCAGGGGCTGTTTCTGCTCATAGGTCGTAAACAGCATGCAAACACTTCATGTATAAAGATCACCAGGAAGGAAAGCCTCCCCAGAACCAGAACCAGGAAGAAAAACCTTCCCCAGAACCAGGACCGGGAAGAAAAACCTTCCTCAGAACCAGGAAGGAAAACCTCCATCAGAACCAGGACCGGGAAGAAAAACCTTCCCCAGAACCAGAACCAGAAAGGAAAACCTCCATCAGAACCAGGACCAGGAAGAAACACCTTCATCAGAACCAGGACCAGGAAGGATGGCCATCTGCCTGCACCAGTTGGGGGTGGAGAGGAGAGGAGCGTATGTGGACTGCGACTCCTAAATCTCGTTTTGTGGTTTTGTTTTATATTCCAGTTTAATATTGAGGACTAGTTCCACATCGTTACGTCCAGGTGGCTTTTTCNATATTGAGGACTAGTTCCACATCGTTACGCCCAGGTGGCTTTTTCTGATGGAATTTGATGGAAACAGTGTGTTTTCTTTCTTTGCCAACCTTCTGATTGGCCAACATGGCCTTAAGAGGCGAGACTGGAGCACCCCATTTCGGTCACATCTCAGTTGTGTTTGCTTTAATGTTAACAGTTTTTTGTTTTATTTCTTTCATTCTTTCTTCTTCTTCTTCTTCTTTTTTTTTTTTTTTTTGTAAAAACTAAGAAACATTCCAGTAACTTCTTGACTTTAGGTGTCAGTCAAGTCCTGACAAATGCTGACAAATGACACTTATTTATTGAGAAAATGTTTGACAAGGCTGTGAATTCCATCTACATGATTCATTTAGAGTTTTGGGGATTTCTGAGGTGTTTTCCTATAAATGTAAAGTGTTTACTTTTGGTTGGTTTACATAAAGAAAGGATTCTCTGCTGCAGGCATGTGCTTGTCTGATGTTGTTTAATAGACTAATGCTGACATAACCCTGTTTATCACTGCAACACGCAGCCCTAGATGAGCTGAAAGGAAGCTAACTTTTAGTTTTTAAACTCATCCTCCCTGACACGGTATTTCTTTTGGTCATTTTATGTTTTGTCTGGTTGGTGTTTTGTCAAAGTTTGGCCAGTGGAGGGGGCCTAGAGGAGAGACCAGGCCCAAGCAAACAGTTCAAGACAGAGTTCAAGAGGGCGGCCCAGAGGCCACAACAATTGCAGACATGGCTGTGGAGGGCGGCCACACAGACAGCACCTGCACCTCTGGTGAGATCACCAGAATCCACGTCAAGGCAGGTCCTGGCGTTAAAGGCAGAGAAAGAGCGTACAGACGTTTTTGTTAGAAACTGAAAGAGTTCGGGATTATTGAGCTTGTCGACAGTCAAAAGATTAAACAAAAAAAACTAAACATTTCTTTTTCCGAACTAGTAGGCACTGCACATGTCAAAATTGAATTGATTGATTGGATCACTTTATTAACCGAACATGTAACCCTGCTAACCTTGTAAACATGTCAGATGGAATCTCTGATCAGACTGATTTCTCGCCCAATTTGTTTATATTGCACGTTAAACACAACACTGCTGAAATATTTGTCCATGTAAACATACCTTCTGACTGGATTAAATGAGCTACCCACAATTTACACCGGGTGTGTGTGCGCTATGATCTAGCTGTGCCGCGGTCACCACAGCTATTCGCAGCCATTTTAGTAAACAGATTGGTTTCCACTAGGCACCACGGTGCGTGTCAGAAACATCCCAGAAGCGCTGTGTCATGGCTCTCCGACACGGAGCACGCGTCCAGAACTCAGCAGTTCGGACAGGGACAGACAGGGAATCAGACACGGAAACAGTATAAAAGCTTCCATGAATTTTCAAAATAAAAGGTCTCACAGAGGTCCGAGAAGGTCCGAGAAGGTCACAGAGGTCTGACGGCATCACAGCACAGCACGCAGCAGTCAGAACCGGCTCACGAGCCAAGCAGTAAGTCTTGCTGGTCTCTGAAAATCTGCTCACTCCAGAATCTGGCAGTGTGTTATCCAGTAAAGCCAGATAAGCCGTTTTTTTTTGTTTTGTTTCTTGCCTTTTTATATCAAACCATCCTTTTTCTGAATAACTACAAGTGGAAAATACCCTGATAGTAGCTTTTGCTGTGTCATTCCTTGTTTAATCAACAACACAAATACCTTACATCATTAAGGTTGTTACGTGAATCAAAGATGAAAACATATCCATTTTCTAGGCTGAAGGCAATAACATGGAAAATGCCGATGAGGGGGAATATTCTGGAAAGCCAGCGCACACTCTGCCAGAGAAAACAGCCTCTGTTTGTTCGTGATATGAGGTAGTCAGGGAAAATACTGCATATCATATCTGACTTGTCTAAAAATGTCTTGGTTATTTGCCAAACTCTCTGGGTGTGAACTAATTTTCTGCTTGTGGTTGTTGTCAAGATGGGCGGCAACCATTTTTCCTCTGAATGTGTGTATTTGTGTGTGTGTGCATTAAAGCATGTATTTGAACCTAATGCATTACTGACAGCAGCAAGCTCTGGTGCAGCAGTGACCTATTGTTATCCTTGGCAGAGATTAGCGGCCCCTAGGGGCCTGTGCCACAAAGAGGGCTCTGTTACCCATTGGAGTGCTTTATTGTTCCCTAAATTACCCCCACGGAGAGGGTAAAAAACAGCATGGCAAATATCAAGCATGCATAATGTCAGTGAACGAAATGACAGCTGCTTGGTCCAGAAATTCCACGCCAATAGCTTCACTAACGCTGCTCGTCTTCTTCTGGGACAAGAGATGCGTGGACTCACGCACAAACGTTTCTAGTTTCACCCTCATCACTTCTTCAAACTTGAAATTCAAATGCATGAATTAGTATTTTCTGTGTTATGAAATGTTTGTTTGCATTTTGGTTTTTGTGCTGCTCAGTTTTCTGTCAGAATAAAAGAGACACATTGTTTTGTGTGGTTTTCCTTCCCTCTTAAAAACTTTTATTTTTTTTAATCTAAAACATAGAGGAGAACTCAGCATCCCCAAATTCCTCTAAGGCAGCTCAAACCTCTTGAAAGACAAATGGGGTCATGTCTACAAAGAGCAATAATCTTCTTTTCTCCGTGGCCTACAAACAGGCCTGCCTATTGGTTTCATTGTCAGCATCCTCTGGAACTGCTTTTTTTTTAAGTGTCATGATCAAAAGGCTTGACTGACAAAGCACACTGTTTATTACTGCAGCGGCAACCATAAGCTTTTAATGTTGGAAATTACAGTAATTAGGTACAAACTGAACAAGCCTTGGATCTCAACGGAAGCTTTGAGGTATTAACCACAAAAAGGGAAAAAGAAAAAATGCCCACAGCTGAGATAAAGATGGCTGTATGTAAATATGAGCTTTTTGTCCTGGTGAGTCTGTGGCGTCTCATATCATTCCAGGCAGATGATCACATGTAAAGAGACTTCATAGTGTTCAGGTTTCTAACGGAGGAAACACCAAAAACCTGAACTGAAGCAAACAGAGTATTAGAAAAAAAAGAAGACATGCTAATTGCTTGCTAATCATGATTGTGCAATTACTTTAACCTGCAAATGGTAATAAAAGGAATCTGCTGCTGAGAAAAGATTTATGATTTTTATCCCTGTCAGTCATGACCACATCACAAACAGACACGAATAATAAATACATTTGGTAATTTCATGTCAAAAACACCCTAAAGTAACACAATTGATGCTTTTTTAAACATAATAACCATTTATTTAAAATGTAATTTGATATTAAACTCAAGTTTAAATTGAATTTATAGGTAAAAGTCACTTGAATACTTTGGTATCCAGAAGAGTTCATGGTCCACTCAATGACTGCAAAGTGTCCAGATCATCATCCCTCCATCACTGTGCTGACGGCTGCTGTGAGGTTTTGGTGCTGATATGCTTACCCCTCTGATGAAACATGTCCACTTTGGTCTGGTCTGTCCAGAGGACGTTGTTCCAGAAGTCTTGTGGTTTGTCCAGATGCAGCTTTGCCAACCTAAGCCATGCTGCCATGTTCTTTTTTCCTCCTGCAACCATTCCAAGCCATACTGGTTCAGTCCTTTTCTAACTGGACTGTCATGGACTTTAATTGTTCAAATTTTTCAAATTCAGATTTATTTATGAAGCACTTTTCATGCCAAAAGCAACACAAAGTTCTTCATAATAAAAAGCATGAATGCAGATTTAAGGCACATTCACAGCAGCCTTTTTCATCCAAACCCTCGTCTGCTCGGAAGATCTGCTTCGTTTGGGGAATTGTGAATGCACAAACAGACTTGATTCGTATCAAAGAAGCGGACTCGATCCGCCTACAAATGCAGGCCTTGCTCTGTTACAAGTGGACCAAATAAAGGAAGAGGACTGCTAAACAAAGTGTATTGTGGGTAAACACATAGCAAAACATGCAGGTGTGAGACAACAGGCGGCTCTGGACGGAAAAAGTCAGACCTGGAAGAATCTGGTAAAGGTTCTGATTCTGATCAATCCAAGACCGCTAGGATCTGATGCAGCTCCATATTTAGCTACTACGCACTAGAAACTGAAGGAACCCACGTTTGAAAAGCTCTGATTCGTTTGAGAAGTGCAGCATAAACGCAGTCTCGGTCAGGAAGAATATTGTACCCCCCAACTGAACAAACCCTCTGAATAACCGATACCAGTGCCGATATTTTCCCACCACACCTAATTGCAGATATTATATTGTGTCTTGTTGAATTAAAATACAGTATTATTATGCAGATATCTGCAGATGTAAAATGGAAGCTGAAAATAATGTCATATTCACTCCTTGTGAAAAAGAAGAAAAATATTTCAGCTTGCATTATGTACATGACAAACTGAATTGTGACAATTGTTTTTAAAGAAAAAAAGTATGATATGTGCAAATTATCCTACTTTAAACAGACTTATATTCTGTTCTCCCAGCACCTGCGCTTCCATTGGTTTATTATATTGATCGAATGGCCAATATACGATTCTTCATTTTGAAGCCGATATTGGCTGATATAAAAACTGTGGTGATAATACCTTGCTGCTCAACTTATGGGTCTACTATTTATGTTCTTTTATGTCCCATGTTTCCTGTGATGTGACTGCTGGACATGTCTGTCTGCCGCAAATCCTTTTGAGGCACAAATTAACAAAGTTAAGGGAGGCCTGGAGAGTCTGAGATGTAGCACTGGTTTTTTATAGCTTCTCTGAGCATTGCATGGTCTTATTGCTTTCTACTGAATAATCTTTCTCACTGTGGAATGATGGATGCCAGATGGATGCCTTTTAATGCTTTTTCTAGAGCAGCACTCAGAGAGGATAATTCATTTTTGTGTCAGGCTATCCAAAGAGAGAAAAACAGTAGCTTTCCAGTAGCTGGAAGAACAATCTCTTGTCTTTGGAACAACTATGTTTATTGCAGCTAAACACAACACAACTTTTTAGTATATTAAAGGAGACTACAAAAATCAAAGAAAAAATCAGTGAGGATCGACACTGAAAGTCCAGTGGTGTTAATGTAATAGGCCGGCGTAGTTTCCCACAACTAGCTACGCAGTCCAGGAACTACACCACCGGTTAGGAATCTGTTAAGGGTACCACAGGCCAGAGACGTGTCATATAAAACAGTTTGGCTTTATTAAAACAATCCAATGTGAAAATAATAAAGTTTAAAACAGGCCTAAAATAATGGTAGCACTTTGGTAAAAAAGGAATTCACTGTCAGGGCTGGCCCAGCACGTGGCAGCTCCAATAATTAACAGGAAAAAAAGGGGGTCCGCGTTCTAAACACCCGTGTAAACATTCACACTCACACTGCACAGCAAGAAAGGGAATGTGGACCACCACAAGGGACTGGGCGGCTGCCCTGAGCCCACAGCACCTGACAAAAGAAAAGGGTAGGGGACAGTTAAAACACAGAGGCCACAGTGCTACACAGAAACAAAACAAAATCAATAATCCAACACAAGAACATGCACAAGAATTTAAACCAAAAGAAATCATGCAACCTAACTAAACAACAAAGTGGTATAAACAACCAAAAGAATGATTCAATTAAGATGGCACAGGCCTGGTAGGCCAATGAGTCCAGGTCCCGCAACCAGGCAGCGTCAGAAGGGGTCGGAACACCGTCCGTCTGTTCCACACCGGGGCTAACGTACAGCTCGCTTGCCCCGGACTTTCGCTGTCCCAGTAAGGTCCCCCTGAACCTGACTGGTGGACTGTTGGCAACTCTGCAATGCTGCAACGACTGGGCCAGGTACCTGTGAAACACACGGTGAGTTAAAGAGGGACGACCCAAATGTGCCAAAAAGTTTGTGATTGCACCGGTGAGTTCATGCCAAGGACCCCTGGGATAGCAGCCGCAGGACCGTGGGGATCCTTAACCACCAGGATCCCACAACGAGGCACCACCTCATAGCTCAACATCAAGCTCTAAGTAGCCAACATACGGGATGGCTGAGCCATTAGCTGCTTGCAGCTGAAGCCAGTGACATGAGGTAAGGTACTTGTGGCCCAAAGGGGCAAACCGCTCCAAAAAGAAGCTTTCAGTAATGGTGGAAACCATTGACCCAGTCTCCATCAAACAAGAGACAATCACACCCCCAACTGAAACATCAATGGTTGGACACGGAGCAATTAACCCAGCCATGGCGCCCCCCTGTGAGCCCGTGGATTCCCCAACTGATCCTCGGCCCGACGGCTCAGCGGGCATCAGTTTTCTGATGCGGGGGGAAAGGGAAAGGCCGTTCGCATCAACCCTCAAGCCAGCCACTGAGTCAGTGCTGGAAGGAAAACAACCTACTGCCACATTAAGTTTAGCAACCTTTTGTTTTTACCAGTGAAAAACCCAGATGTGGCTTTTGCTGCGCAAATAAAGAATCTTTTAAAAATTTTTAGATCCAGGAGGTGATCAGAATCACCCCCAAAATAGAATCAGTTGTTCCTTTATTCTATTTCTAAGATTTACTAAAGAAACGTCATCAAAAACCATTCATAACTTTTTGACTTGTGTTGCTGACAGACAGAAGGTAAAAAGACATGAAAATTAGTTCTTAAACTCATCTTGCAGCTTGTTTATAAATGAACATTTCATAATATTTGTTTATTTTAACCTCTCACCAGGTAATTCTATTCGTAAGATGGCAGCGCATGTAGACACAGTAACCTCTCTCTGTCCCGACCAGGTGGTTTTTTGTTCGTTTGTCTGAAAGTTCTTTTCATCTGTCAACGTTTATGTCTACGTTGAAAACATCTACAATCGACAGGCTCTGTCAGACCTCTGCAAAAGCAAGACTTGCAACATTTTGGACTATGAAACAACAGAGACGTTAAGGGAGCTCAGACTACTCCGTAAGCCTGCAGTCACACCAGACTCGCCTGCTACTACTCCCAGGAAAGGAAGTGTCAAAAGTGTGTGCAAGGAAGCAGAAGAGGAGTAAACGTGGAGTTATCTGGGCTAGGTTAGCGGCTAACCCACCTCGCCCAGTCATGCCATCTAGCAATAAAATGGACCACATACACCTGCTGGGGTCAGCGGATCAGACAGTGAGTAACTGCTGTGTGCTTGTTTTCATGGAAACGTGGCTAAACCACAACATTCCCGATTCTGCTGTACAGCTGGAGCAGCTAACATGCTACTGAGTGGACAGGGAGCTCATAACAGACCCACGATGGCGGGTCTGTGTTTATATCCACGATGTGTGGTGCCAGGAAGCTAAGGTGGTATACAAACACTGTTCACCACTGGCAGAGTTTGTGATCATAAGGTGCCGTCCAGCAGTGATAGGAGTGTTCATCAGTGAAAAATGGACAGCGCACCCAGATGGCTTCACCATCCTTGCCGGAGATTTTAATCAGGCTGATCTCAAAACTGTCCTTCCAAAATTTTACCAGCATGTTGATTTCCCTTCCAGCGTACTACTGGTTCCATGAATCTGAAAGTTCTGGAAAGAGAATTCCTCTGGTACCAGCCGGGAAATGAAATGCTCGTACCATCTCAGTTTTTCAGACAAATGGATGAGGTGGGAGTGTGTGAGGTTGCCTGTTTATGTGACTTTCTGGGGCTCGCTGCCCTCTCGCCCACTCGCCTGCTACTTTAGAGGTCGGTGGGGGTGAGTTTAGCGGCTGGATGGGTTGGGGGCAGGGATCTGGGGGAAGGGTGGGTGTGTGGGTGGGCGGCATGGGTGTGGATGGGATGGGTTTGTTGGGGAGGTTTGGGGTGGGAGGTGGAGGTTTGGGGGTACGAGTGTGGTATATTTGTGGGTGTAGGGGTGGGCTGAACTGGGTAATATGCAACACATATACTGGTTGCTGTTGTGTTCACCATTAATCATGGTTTTTACAGTTTTTCTTCCCGCAGGTGCTCCTGTTGTGTTTTGATTGAAGCCTTTAGGATGTTTGCTGTTTCTTTACAGGCGTAGCAGCTGATTGTGGTTTGTTCTCTGTCTTTTGTTTTGCTCTATCTTTTTCTGTTTTTTCTTTTCCCCTCTCTCCTCTGTCCATCTTCTTCCTTCTGTTGCTGCTTCGGTCTGATCCAGCAGTTATGAGTAAAATTGACAAATTTTTAATGCTAAAATAAATTAATAATAAAGAAAACCATTAAAGATTCAAGGGGAGCCTCATATCCAAAAGGCTCCTCTTAGCAAAGTAAGTTTGTTCAGTACAATTCAGCAGCCAGACCATCCTTCTGCTGTCATGATGCTGGACAGGACAAGCTAAAAAAAGACAATGTTAGATATCTGATCAACCCAAGACCGCTCGGATCTGATGCAGCTCCATGTTTAACTCTGATGGAAACCAAAGACTGTATATAAAAGATGGGCGGAGCCTCCGTGACGTCACCCGTAGGTTTCTGTAGAGCTAAATTGGAGCTCATTGGGTGGTTCCTACCATCGTCATCTTGGCAGCGTCATGCCTGCCGTTGCTCCCAGAAAATACAAAAAAGGGCAAAGAGGTGGAGCTGAGAGGGGGGCTGTGAGCGTGGAGGTGGATGATTGACGTCTATCAAACTCAGAGTTGCCTGTAGCTAAGAGCTAACTGAGCCAACTCAGATCTAACGTGAGCTAGCCGGCTAATGAAAGTAGGCAGGCTAAAGCTAAGGCGCACTGTTAGCCAGCTAAAACCCGCGGTTTTGCTACACTCTCCCTTCTTGCCATGGATATGTCAATCCAAAGGACACACCCCTAATTATGCAGAATTTCAAGAATAAAAAACATCCAAACAGATGAGTTAGTAAATAATTCACCCCCTTCAGTTGTCATGACGGTAAACTTGACATATTAATCCTAAAATGGATTTTTGTACCAGGCTTTAAACATGTTTATTTCTACTGTGAAGTTGGTCTTTTTAACATGGGAGTCTATGGGGATTTACTCTGTTTTGGAGCCCTAGTGGATGAGGGGGGAACTGCAATTTTTTGCACTTCAGCATTTCACTTTTCACCACTGGAGGTTGCTGCTTGATGGAAACACAACTTGTCCTGCATCAACCAATAGATGAACCACTTTTCTTCTTTGTTGTTTGTCTTGTCTTCTCCTTCACACACTCATACCCTGATGTGCCCATCGAGGTATGAGTGTGTGTGTGAATGGTTGAATGTGACAGGTAGCGCTTTGATGGGTCAAGCTGACTGGAAAAGCGTTTTATTAGTACAAGTCCATTAACCATTTACCAAGATTAACACTGCACCTTTACAGTATTTGGAAAGCAGATGAGGTGGAAGATTAAATAATGTTTGGTGTATCTAGATTTTTATAGATAAGCTTTGTTGCTAATATATTAAATTCACAAATCTAACTTTTGGAATTTCTTTGGCAACTTCCGCTATTTTTCTACTTTATTATTTTCAATTTTCATTAGTTAAACAGAGTAAAGATGTATCATGGTTCTAATACAGCATATTAAACTATGTGCTGAGGCCTGGATTATGACTCTTTAGGACTGCATTTACACCAGACATAAATAAATAAATGCAGTTCTCAGAAACATGAAGCCAGCTGGACACAAAAAATATAAAATAAAGCACCTGCAGACAACACACGGCTTTCTTTTATTAACTTCAGAAGTGAATTATCTAACTCTCTTGCCTACAAATCCTAACGTTATTATCCTACAGTTTAACTGCACACAGCTTTGATTGATAACTAAAGAAAGATTATTGTCCAAGATGTGTTTTTACTCACTGTTTACTTTTTCTTTTTGCTCTGCCTGTTTTTCTTCTTTTTTCATTTTGATAAACTCGCTCTCATTAGACACACCGCTACTTGCAGCAAGGAGGGCTGGAGGTGGGACCATTGATGGGGTTCTGCTCCGGTCCACCGCCGCCATGTTGTCACTACTCTGCAGAGAGTCGTCTGCCATAAAGAGATCATCTGCCAGAAAGTTATTAGGCAGCCATGCAGCCTGTTAACGTGTTGCTCAGATTCTCGCTGATTTGGCCTCTCAGTACAAAACCAACATATAATGCATATGCAAGTGACAGTGTGTCCATATTAACAAAGAAAGTCTGTTTTTACGAGTGCTTTGACGGATTAATTTAGGCTGCAGATGAAGAGCTGCTGTAATCAGAAACCATATTCTGGCATGTTGCCGCTTCACTGTTCAGGCTTCATGTGTTAGCTTTATGCTGGTTTATTATAGAATGGAAACCCAGTTAGTTAATGATTTGTGCTGATTTACACAGTTTCACTTCCACTGATGTTCATGACTTATTATGTTATTAACAGATTACAGGATATTACTTGTCAATAAAATGCAGAATCCACATGAAAGGGGTCTGATTTCGTTCAAGAGTTATATCGTACAGATTACTGGCCAACTGGTACCTTACTAGTACTGTCTAACAAGTTTCTGGCCGATGATTAATTTTTAGCACAACTCGAGCGGCCGGGCATTTGCCTGGCGTGCCTGTTGGCGACCGGTGCCTGATTATTCGTTGATTGGTCACGTCTGACAGCTTCAGTCTGAGGAGAACCGCGCCAATCACCCGAAGACAGGATGTGTGTGCAAGTGTCTGGAAACACGGTCGCAACGCAGGAATGGTTTCGCATGAAGGAAAAAAATAGTAATGGCTGTGATGAGGTGCTTGGGGAGACCAATAGGATGGCTAGAATTCAGCTGGGCCACCCCCTGGCCACCCCCAGCCACCCCGTCCCTCCACCATTGAAAGTCATATAAAGTTTAGCTCATCTGAAGCCCCAGTGTACTCATCCACCCTCCCACCCACTGGGACGCTGCTTCACTGCTGACATAAGCCTGTTAAGGTTCTACCCTGAGTGAGTAGAAACTGCTGGTTAGAAAGAAGGTGATGGAGCCCGGCTCCGTCCCGGCAGCAGCTCGGTGTTGGTGGGTGCCCTCTGAGTGGTCCGAGCGGTGAGAGGCTGATGGGCAGGGGTGACTTGGCCCTCTCCCCATTGTTTCCATAGCTTGGTATTCCTCTCATAGCATGCTCCAGAGGATGTGCTTTTATAGATCCCAGGCCCTCCTAATGGACCCACTCACCTCGACAACACACACTTTTTAACACACGCCTTCAGTTTTGTACCTCTCGCCTCTGAAGAGATGGTGGTTTATCTACTGCGGCCTTATTTCTGATTGGGTTCATTTTAGGTGATAATTTGTGTCATTTTAGTCAAACCTCCACCTCAAATTTTTCTATCTTGTGTTCTTCCTCTCTTCCCTCTTCCTTTTCCAGGCCTCTTTCTGTTTCTCCTTCCTTCTTGTTGAGTGTCCCGCTCGGTTGGCCAGCACCTTTTCACTCATTGCTGAGGGAATTGTCCCCTGCATGTCAAGTGCAGCCTTCTGAAGGAAGGGCTTGGATGAGAGGTGCTTTTCAGGTCCCCGCCCCCCTCACCTTTGAAAGGAGACAATAGAGCTGTTCTTCATGTCTAAATGACCACAAACACACACACACACACACACACACGCACACACACACACACACACACATACACACACACACTGCCAGGAAACTTTCTAGAATTCTTTACCAGTGAGGACCAGAACACAGACCTCACGTTTTAGGGAACGGGTGTATTACATAACAGAGCTGTGATTAACAGTATAGTTAAAGCTCTAGTTAAAAATGCCAACGTTACAAAAAAAAAAAAAAACTTTTCTAAAGTATAAAGTCATGATCATTGTAATGACTGCAGTTACAATTATTAGGTCAGAAATCTTGACTGTAATACTTTTTAGAATAAACAAAGCTAGTATTTATGTTTCCTGTGCTGAAACGTGAACAGAGATTTCCCATCCTGAAGTCTGATGGTTTTTCTCCTTTTATTTTCATGTTGTTCAGTTTAAAACCAGGCTCAGACTACGTGATCACTGTGTAGTGCACACTACACAACGTTCATCACTGTAGGCTGCATCAGGGGCCAGAGAAGCATGTTCTGAAGGTTCAGCTCTAACAGCCTGTTTTGCCGATACGACTACCTACCATGCTGGTTCAGAGGCATATCAGTGGATCAACTTGACTTTTACACATGACACAACAACACAAGCACATCAGCCCTTGTTTGAAAGTACCACAGGAAAAGTTCTTTGTTGAGATATTTGAAAATCTTCCTACTTTCAGAATTAAAATTACAAGTCGCTCATGATGATTGAGTCTGTTTTCTTCACTTGTTGTTGAAGAGAACTGGCACTTTCCGGCCACATGCCTCTCTCTTCAGGCTGTTATGAGCTTATATAAAACAAACAAAGACAAACAGACATAGGCTTTCTGGCTGAATTTACCCAAATACTGGTCAGTTTCCAACGTCCAACCAGACCATACTTTCCTCTGCATGGCCAGGGTTTGGTATTTTTGAGCATGCGCCACAATTTCCCACGTCACATGCACACTCAAATATATTAGTGCACAGCTCTGTGTAAAACATGGTTACTGCCAAAACATTCTGCATGCAGCTGATTAAGTCAGAAGCATCTCATGCAGGAACCATGACAACATAATTACAGCCACTCATTGAAATGGTCATTAAACTGGTTCGAAAGGTCTTATAACCAGCACAAAAAGCAGGCAAACAACGTGGTCACCACTTGGACACAATGCTGAAACAGCAGCTCCTGGAGTGAGTCAGTCTCACTGAAACAGGATGCATCATTTTCATCTTCATTCAAAAACATGCTCACATCTTCATCATGATTGTAAAATGCACCAATGTTAAATAGTTAGTCCCGTTTATCAGCCTACAGCAGCCTGGGCCGTTAAACTGCTTTTATTACAATTTTCCAACAATAAACTTGTTGCTCATCCATCAGTAACACACCACAAATGAGCAGCATGTGTGGCTGTTGTGCAGTGGCAAGTGCACGTTGCCATGGATGGCCACAGAAGGAATCAGTGCAAAATCGTCTCCAATAGTAAAGAAATATGTTTAGGGAATTTCCTGTACTAGATCAACACACAACATGACAATTTAATGATATTCTTTTCATTTAAATAACATCAAGCACCATATGGAAAATGAAATAAACTGTACCCTGAAAGTGGATTCTTTGTAAGAGCTGCCCCGCAGTGTCCGAGCCAGATGTGTCTTATTGAAGACATAACAGAAATCGTGGTGCTCACTTTGTTCTCCAGCAGCTGCTTTTAAGCCATGGGTGTCAGGACATGTTACCATCCTGCTAGCTTTGAACAAGATGTGGCAGTGTGCTTTTCATGGGTGGGACCATGACACCCTCAGTTAAAGAGTTTCTAAAGTTGATGGCTTTAGAGAGTGACTTACAAAAAGTTTAACAACATTAAAACAAGCTAGCTGCAGCTAATGGAAGGAGGTCACTGGAAGCGTAAGACGGCATTGCCATTCCCACCACCACGGGTTGGTGTAAGCCCCTTAATGATTATGCAGTGAAGACTCAGCCCCCCATCTACTGTTTGTTTTCCTGACTGACACAGTCAATCATACCAGTGGATTAGTAGGTTGGACTGGGACCTTCCGTGATGGACATGCAGCGACATGTTGCAGCTAGCTCAGGCTTTCTGCTGTCCTTCACCTCTCCGTTCCTCTCATGCCTCTGATCCCTCCTTCCTGTCCATTCTTAGCCTCCTTCCCTACGTCTGTTTTTACTAGTAATGAATCGGGCAGGAGGCCAACAGCACCTCCATAACACGAATAATGTAGAGATACTTTCAAACTGGCTAATTTCTTGGCTTATTGCTGATGTTGCTGGTTGATACATGCAGAGATGTGAAAAGTGAGCTCTCAAAGAAACATAATACTACATTTTCAAGACTTGAAAGCATTGCATAGCAAGACACTGCAGTGTTAACCTTCTCCTTGCCTAGGAGCCAGCCTCAGCTCTGTGTGGTCTTGTAACGCAACCCTAAGAGGCGTAATTATTTCTGAGTGGAAGGCAAGCTTTGTGTTGTTTCATCACTTTCCTTTAGTCTTTAATTACTGCTCTGTTTCCAGATTCCCACAAGGTGCAGCTCATGTTGTTCAGCTCAGTTAGAAAAGAAACAATGCTGCTCACAGAACAGCTGACATGTTTGTCAATGTAAATAAGAAGAAAATGCAATCATATGATAGAATTTCAGTCTGTAGAGATTTTAACATCCATGTGTGTTGTCTTGAAAAACCGTTGACCATTTAATTTTNAACCGTTGACCAAAGACTTTTTAAATTTATTTGATTCTTTAATCTTTCTCAGAACATGTCGGGTCTCACTCACGAGTGCGGACATACTCTTGATCTTGTTCTATCTCAAGGTTTTCATGTGTTGAACAGACCACATGCCTGTTGTTTTGGAAACACCATTGTTCTATGATATTATTGAATCTTGCCCTCCGGTGCGGCGCTCTCAGGTTATTAACCCCTCCACTGCTGTTAAGTTATCTGCTGTTTTCTGTCATAATTCTGTGTCTTGTTTCGCTTTCAATGTTGACACTTTTGCTTCTCACTTTGACTCCAGGTGTAAAACCACGTTGGACATAGTGGCTCCAGTGAAGACGTCTCAGACCCGGGCATGAACCTTGGGTAAATGACATCACACACATTGCCAGGCATATGCCACCAGAGCTGAGAGTAAATGGAAAAACGACAGGTTGTTGGTGTCTTTCCAGGTACTAGGAGACAGCTGGCAATCTCACCAAAGATCTGTGAAAGCTGCAGAAGCAAAGTTTCTGACATCATTGCTTCTAACAGACATAACCCCCTCGTTCTCTTTAAGGTGATTAACTCTGCTCTTTGTGCACCATGAACACCCGCCTGGAAAGCTCTACTAAAATGTGTGAGGATTTTAAGACTTGACAAGGCTGTGAGCACTAGGGCCCTTATTACTCCTCCCTCTTGTGATCACTCTGTTTCCTCTTCATGCTCTGCCGTTTTTTCATCAGTTTGAGCCGGTTACCCTGCAGTTTCTGGAGGATGCATTATGGCATATGAGGCCTGCTGGATCTCCCAATGATGTTATTCCACCTCATCTCTTTAAAGAGGTCTTCTCCACTTTAGCTCCTTATGTGCACCACATCATTAATGGCAGCTTAGCTAGTGTGAGTTTACCTGAAAGTTGTAAACATGCAGTGGTTACGCCACTCATTAAGAAGCCAGGCCTGGGCTCTTTCATCCTATCAAACTTCAGGCCTATCCCTCAAGGCAGATTTATACTCGCGCAACGTATGTGTCTGCGTAGGTGCTGCATAGCTCCGCAGAGTCTCCACACACACCTCTTCCAGACCTGACGTGCACCCCTGCTACGCAGACGGTTACGCGGAGTTTCTTCCTTGTGATTGGTCAGTTTGGGATCACGTGTTGCCGGATATCTGGATCTTCTCACTGAATTTGTGTGGTAACCACCGTTTTTCAAAACAATAACCAGTGGATCTAGTTGGTGAGAGGCTGATCGAATTATTTTTTAATTTTCTTCCACAAGCTAATAAAGACATTGAACCATACTGGACACCTTAGTTGTTTTAAAACAGAAACTACCTACCGAACTGATGGGAACCATCAAAAGAACCCCAACCTGGTGAGTTTACCGGCCGATACCACCCATGCTGCCACCTTCAGATTAGGAGGAGAAACTGCAACATGACACCAAAATGACACCGTGCAAATATGAATCCGTCTTAAGCTTCCTTTCATGTTGAAAGTTTTGGAGAAAGTTGTGTATTCCCAGCTGCAGTCTTTCCTGGAGACAAACAGTGTCCTTGAATTGTTTCAGTCTGGTTTTAAAACACTGCACAGTGCAGAGTCTGCACTTTTGAGGGTTTTAAATTATGTTTTTATGACCACAGATGAGGGTCACCGCAACCTCACCGCAGCCTTCAACACAATGGACCTTTTGTCTCGCCTGGAGAATTGGGTTGGCATTCGGGATGGAACTTTACAATGGCTGAGATCTTATTTAACCGAGCAGAGTTTTAGTGTCTAGATTGAAGCTGGAGTCCTCTTCTGCTCCTCTCATGTGCGGAGTTACTCAGGGCTCCATTCTTGGACCTTTTTTTTCTCTTTTCTTGCTCCCTCTTGGTGCAGCTCTTAGAAAGCGTGGTATGTCCTTTCACTTTTATGGTGACGACAGCCAGATCTATTTTTAAAAAAAGTGCATCTTCAGCAGAACCATTACTTGATTAAAGGAAATTAAGGCATGGATGTCATTTAATTTTCTTAATTTTAATGACAGAAAGACTGAGKTGTTGTTCTTTGGGCCCAGTGATGCCTACAAGGATCCAGCTGACCTGGGGTTTTTGACTGATTATTTGAAGCCTACAGCAATAAATCTTGGGGTGCACTTAGATGGTGACCTCAGACTTGACTCACAAATAAGCTCAGTGGTCAAGTCTAGTTTCTTTCAGCTAAGACAACTGTCAAAAGTTAAACCATTTCTTTATCTGCATCATCTCCAGATTTTAATCCATGCCTTTATTTTGTAATTGCTTAGACCGCATGTGGCAAAGTCAAGGCCCGGGTGTCACATCGGGTGAATGAATTATCTTTGGCCTGCATGATCATATCTAATTACTATTAGAGTTAGGCCACTGATAGAGTGCACGCACCACCATTATATTACAAGTCCCACAATGAGCTGCCAACACCTTGACACGTTAATCACTTGTCTGTGAGTGAGTACCTCTGTTCTGAAGCCTGAGTGAGCTGCTCACCTTTTTCTCAACAAACCCTTTCCCCAAAAATGGCTAAATGAAATATGGACTTTGAAAACAGAGAATATGTTTGCAGATGTAAAGGACAAAGCTCAATCTTCGGTGTGGAGACAGTGAGACTTTAATAAAAGAATACAAGATAAGAAGACACTGATACGAAGCACCACAACAAACATCTAGACACAAAAGCTCCGGTAGATCAACAGCAACAGAGTAAAG
>CM047986.1:33587053-33597274 GCA_026261665.1 Melanotaenia duboulayi | reverse complement strand
GGGAAGGGAGAAGGGGGAAAAAAAAGAGAATAAATAAATAAAAGACTAAGAAAAAAAAAAAAAAGATGGCACCTCCCTTCCACAGACTGTCCGCGGTCTTGTGAAAGTTAATGCATCATTGAAAACCATTTGCTACCATGGCCTTAATTGTAGCTAATAATCCTATCACACTCCCAGTATCAGTGCACCAGCCGCCATTAAGATAAAATGGGGACATTGAGTAGGGAAGGAATGATGGCAGACTAATGATGCACAGGACAACGAGTGCGCGGTTGTAGCTGGAGGTCCTGGGTGTGACTTCGGAGCTGACATCATTGAGATTAAATGTCTATCAACCAGATATTTTCTATTACTGACATAAAGAGGATCATTTTCATTCGACGCCTTGAAAATAATTTCACTACATCAGTTTCAAACTGTCGGCTCTAAACTGAGAACCCGCATCATGCCTTCAACCATGTGTGCTTTTAATTCTCATGATTTCCAGTGTTTCTTTGGTATATTTAGCAGAAGACATCTGCAGCAGCAAGTTAGAAAACATTTCTGTAATCTGATGTCATCATGCAGCTGCAGCAACTGAAGGAAAAAGCAAAGACGATGTAAGAAGAAAGCAGCTGGCCCTGAGGAGTTTGCTTTGGCTGGGGAGGAGGGGAGGGGGGGCGTCTGAACTCAAAGCCAAATAAATATGAGACCATTACAAAGCTGTATGGCACCTCAGTGTTTTCTGTTGCACTCCAGCGATTTCAGTCAATGTATGCTTCTTTCCCTCCAAAGCAAACACAGTATTTTAATTAGGCCGGTGACAGTTGACCGTGTTGCTACAGAGAAGACTTTGATGTTTGCTTTAAAACATGTTTGGCCGCTATTTTAAAACACAAGCTGTCTCAGACACCCCATCATATGCTTGACTGCAGCAGTACAAATGTGCCTGGGAGAACCTGATGGCTAATTTACCACATTAATTTTAAAACAGCTTCTGAGGTCCGTGTTGGAAACTTGAACGTTCTCCAGCTGAATTAGCATGGGTGGAACGCTTCGCTCCAAAAACAAATGTGGTGGAGTTGGAACTCCGACAGAATGCTAATTTCTCATCCATGGTTGAGGGAAACAAAATAACTGATGCTTTGCATTTAGCAGTGTTTGAGTACCTGTGCGTGTTTGGATATCCACGTCTGATTCGGAGAAGAATGTGTCCTCTGTTTGCTTGTTGGTCGTCAGTGTGGAGCACAGCTCGCGTAAATTACTCATGAGGTGGATGAGCGTGGAGAAGGTGACCCATTTCCCTGTTCCACTTCTCTGTCCTCTCGTCTCCGTGAATCAGAGTCGCTGTCAGTTAAAACAGGCTGGATGGAACTGGATGAACATTCATTTAGTGGGAAGAGAATCTGGACAATTAGAAAGAAGCTCTTCTTTTATTTTCAGTTAATGTGTGAAAATAAAAACACGACTGGTTTCATTTACAACATGCAAAACTTAAACCTGAAGTTTCACCCCAAATAAAAACACCACCTCATTAACGTGTCATCATTTATATCTGGAGATGGTAGGTCTGTAAGGGAACATGGCAACTCTGATAATTATGCAGTAATTGTGATAGTGATGTGGACAGTAATAAGTGTCAGATAGAAAAGTTGTAATATTCCTTTCATGTGTCCCTATGTCCTTTAAATCGACACTCCACATGCTTTTGTGGTGGAACCCGTCCAACATGAAGGCAGCTTGCATCTCACACTCCATGTGCTGTGATGAGTTCAGGTCATGTCCACACACACGTGATGCAATTTTTTCACATGCAAACACAGCTTTTGGGAATTAATACAGGATAAGTAGCATTTTTACCTGTTTTTTACATGTTAATGCACACACACACAAAAATAGGGCATTAATGAATGCATTAAAGTGGTAACATGTGCAGCCCTAATAAATACACACTTAGTCATTGACAGTATTGAAGAAGGAAGGCGTCATGACAAGTTATAGATGTCAGTGATGCAGAAAACACTCTAGTTTTTGGATTTGCCTGAAATAGATTTTTATTCAGCCTTCTGATTGGCCAACATGGCTTCAGAGGCAAAGCTAGATCACCTCATTTTATTTTGACATAACATTTAAGACCTAAAACTCCTTTAGTCCTGAGCACTGTTCCTATATCCTATATCATCATCATCAGTGTCTAAGGAACAGTGGTGTGTAGCTCTGTGGGGTAAACATGATGGGTAGTTACCCTTTAGATGATCTACAGAAGTTTTTCCAGGCATTTATATGTCATCCAGGAGGTTTACAATCCAGCCAGTGTAGTGTAGTTTTATTCTGAGACTATCTGGAAAATCCACAATGATCCATGATAACCGCATCACTATCACTAAAAGACTTCTCTTTAGACCTGGACATGATGATGAAGCCACTTCCTGTCAGACTTTCTATTCTATTCTATTCTATTCTATTCTATTCTACAGTCACCTAACAGACGCTTTTTATCCAAAACGACTAACATTTGAAAGTAAGAACAACACAAGAATCCAAACAAGATGGACGTCATCATTAGGTGGTGGTCAGACTGCTGTGAGTCCAGTTGGACCAGGTGCTGTCATGTAGTGCTGGAGACAGTACATTTATTATTTTCTTGTTTTTTTTTTCTTTTTTTTTTTGTTTTTTGTAAGTCCTTTGTTTAAATAGAGATCACAACATCATCTTGAGCATAAGTGAACGCAGCTTATTCAGTACTTAGTTGAGCCAAAGAGCTGGAAAAATCTTTCTACCTCATTCTGATGAGTAGAAGAGTTAAGCTAAGTGTGGACATGCTAAACAACTGAGTCTTTAGCTTGCTTTTAAAAGGGGATAAGGACTCTGCGGATCGGGTGGTGTTTGGTAGATGGTTCCACCACCAGGAAACAACAGAGGAGAAGAGTCTAGCTACTGATTTTCCACCGTCTTGTGATGGGAGCACTAGGCACCTTTCACCTTTCAGAGCGTAACTGTCGAGGGGGAGTGTAGCTCTGGATCTTTCCACCAATCAGAGAGCTTCGATTGACGGTAATGTCCAAGAACATGCTCACCTTCACACAGAAAATCTGCAAACCACATTTAAACTGGAGACTTTGTTGTTGTAAGTCCTTTGAGTGTAAACAATCACTTCATTCAATTTTTCATTTTCTTTAAACATGAAATAAAAATAGAGGGATTATGAGATGCTCATACTGCTACCTCTGCACCCTCCAGCTTTTATGGGTAAGACAGCTTGAAGTATCTAAAAGAAGAAAATAATCATGTCATGGAGCAATAAAGGACAGTAGAAATCATTCTACTGGTCTTATTTGCTTTTACTTTGAACAGAAATATATTAACACACACCAAGGAAGCTGAAAACTATGAATGCTACAGGAATAAAACATAAATGAGTAGACAATCATGACACATGTGCTCAGCATTACTCACTTTACAGCTGCGCTTGAAAGTAACTCTGACTTCACACAGTTTTATCATCTAAGGACACACTTTCAGAGAGGCCCCCAAACCAGGACACATTATTTAATAATTCATTCCATACATTATTCATCAGTGGCAGATTTTCTTGAATGGATACTGTGGTCTTGTCCTGGATCTGCTGCTGCTTGTCAGGCTTTTAACAAGAGATCTAATGATCTTGGTGGGTGGATGGAGCTTATTTTCTGAGATTATGGAATAATACTTAGTACAAACTAAACTTTGTTTGAAAATCACTCTCAACGTAGCCTATGCTAAAGGGAAAGGAACCGATAGCTTACATACACTTGCTGTTTTATAGAGAATTTTGCGTGACTCAAATAAATAAATGATAAATATAGAGCAGTAAGGGTAAGGCAATTAACACCATCTAGAGGGGGTGATCTGCCCTTCAGTAATCTTCAGAAAAGAAAAAGATCACAGGTTCAAATTATGCACCTAAACAGACAAACTCGATTAAAACCATATTCTATTAACAATCAATAAAAACAAATAAAAAAAATACCGAGGTTGAAATAAAACAAATAAACTGACAAATCTCTTCCAAAGAGAACCAAGATGCAACGGCTGCGTTTACACCAAGAGTTACAGTCCATGCAACAAGAGCTAAAATAAAAAACCCACACAATAATGCCCTCTAAATGAACAAACACAATACAGGCTGCATTCCTAAGTGATATCCAGGACTAAGCTCACCCATAACACTCGGGGTGGACAGTCAGTGTACAGGTAGGAGGGGCCTATCGGCCTATCGGCCACCGGACCAGGATAGCTGGCGGGTGGGGTCCAGTTGGCTGTATGAAAACTGACCCGGGACAAAACAGCAGTGTTTCCTTCAGCACCAGGCCATGAGGCACCACAATGCGCACTTATTCACAGGCCTACAGGAACACACACACAAATTAATGCTTTAGGTTTCGTTGTCAGTCCATCTGCAGTCAATGCAGGCTTACCGAGCACAGCCCCTCCCCCAGGGAGGAAGAGAGAAGAGCAGCGAGCCAGAGATGCTGAAGGGGCTGAACTGCTGATTCACCTGCCCCTGGAGCAGTCAGGCAGCCCACCTGGAAGGGGTGCTTAACACACGGCTTTCACCACAGCCGCGATGGCCAGCAGACTGCCACGCTGCGGAGAAACAGAACAGGGGTAAACAACCAGAAACCTCCGAGGCCCAACAAGCTAGAAAAAGAATTTGGCTCCCATGATTGCAAATTTAGTTGCTCGGCCATAACAGCCACACCAACAGCCGGCATGCAGTCAGCCACTCAGGTACGCATACTAATGGGCAACACCTGCCTGGATATAAAGGCTCTATGCTCCGCCCAGCAATCAGGGCCACACCTTGTAGATGCAGTGGGAAGGGAAGAAATCCTGTCAATATCCATGTTTTAAGATTTTCAGTTACACTCAGTCAGAACGAATGACATTGATTTAAAATACTACAACAGTATCTCTTAATGACACCTGGCCTGAGAAGCAGCATGCCGCTTTGCCTTATTTCATAGCTTCTATTTACGTCCCGAGCCAACCATTTCTTTTGGAGTTGTAAATTACTGCCTACCACATGTCATTTAGGAACAATTTTCTTCATTATTGTTGGAACCAAGGTCAGCAGTGCTTCCCTCACCAGCTACTAATTGGTTTTGGTCTTAAACAAAAAGGTCCCGTGACGGTTAGAGCTGCTGTGACCTGTGAAGGTTATTGTTGTTTCACGGCTGAAAGACAGTCAAGTGTGTTTGGGCAGCTCCTTGCACTGTCTCAAGCAGCCGAGCTATTCTCAGAACCACATTCTTGTCAATTTTTCATGTGTCTGTGTGACTTTCAGCTGCCTCGCCCATCATATATGGCTGCTGGGAACCAGTGAGGCATGTAAGGGTGGTTTGGAGGCACGACTGGCTAGAAACTAACTGGAACTGAACACAGACAGCCGTGATGAACAAACACGCTCAGTGAGAGCTGACAGAGTGATGGAGTCAGTGGTTAAGTGAATGCGAGAGGCATAGGTGCCTCTCATTCATGGCTGCTGAGCCAGGAGAGGGACTGGGAGTTGAGACACAGCAGAGCTGGAGGCGTAGCTGAGCTGGTTGTTGATAGACTCAGTGGGCAAAGAGAGAGACTGAGGCTATCACTGAGTTTATCTCTGAACTACTGCTGGTAGAAAACTTGCTGCCCACAACCTTCCATGGACAGAAGAAAATGAAAATCTTTTGTCAGCACCACACACATTGACTGTTGTTATGGGGATTGTTGAACATTAGCCCTTATTATTCTGACCGTAGTTTATCTTTTCACTTATGATCCTTAATTCATAATTTAATGACCATGGTTAAGGAAAAAAAAAAAAACAGTCAGCAAAACAAAACAAATAAAAATACATTTTTTGTGGGTTATGTTTAAAGGCGAATTTCCTCATATACATTAAAGATGTTCAATTTAAAATAAATAAAGGGACTTGTGAAAAATGTTGGATTGGATTGATCCCTGCCCTTGTGGACTCACATATTAAAATAAATTAGCCTGAAATGAACATAATAGAGCCACTTTAAGTGACTTCCAGTGACCCCACAATACTAACTCCATCAGCACAGCAGAGGCCTGTTATACTTACTTATATGTTTACAGAAACAATAATTCCAGTCCAGCCAGGTCCTCTTCACCATAATCAAACTGTCAGCAAACTCAGGTTGTCATTTAATTGGCCGCTGGGAGGGCTGCAAAATTCACTTCTTAAAGAAGTGAACTGAAAAGTTTAAAGAAGGATCAGAGAAACTGGAAAGAGTCATGTTACTGTTGTACTGGGAGAATTAGTGCTGAAATCCAAACATCAAACATTCAAACATCCACTGCACGAATGTACCTTTATATTTTTGAACATGAAGCAACCGAGCCGTAGCAGCACGCATGCTTGGTTTTTCTTTTCGTCACCCACATCAGTGACGAAAGCGGAGGATGTTCTATTGGTTTATCATGGACAGGGCCGGCCCTAGGATTTTGGTGGCCCTAAGCAAGATTTTTTTTGTGGCCCCAAAACATGCACAGGGCAACTACCAAATTACAYGCACAGCTCATAATTRAATTAAAACAGACTTGCACATGGTGAACAGCAAATATCTTACTTTATTTTAAATTAAATTATTTTAATTGTATCAAACACTTATCATGTGGCCCCCTCTAGTGGTTGTGGCCCTAAACAACCGCATAGAGTGTTTATGCCAGCGGCCGGCCCTGATCATGGACTTCAGTGACTCAGTGCTGTCATTCAGTGTCCATATACAGATGGCCTCTTCTCTCATTCTGTCTCACACACTACAAACATCATACTGTAGGTGTGTCTACATGTCAGTGTCTGCAGTCCTTCCTTCACACTCATTTTTCTGTGTCTATAGCCACACAGGTGCCACGTCTTTGTGAAATGGCTGCCACTCTCAGGCATGGGCAGTAGCTGCGTTGGCACCCATCAAAACTTCTTCACATTCTCTAGTTCATACTGCACTTTATCAAACACATGAAAGCAACACAAGCAAAAAGTGCTTTACAGAGTAAAAGGGAACATGAAAGGACAAAATGATTTAAACCTTTTAAATAAAATTATTAAAAACAATATAGATTAAAAACTGACATCTGTAAAAGCAAGTTGCAAATTAAAGTAAATAATAAGGTGAAAAAAGGAAGAGGACAGGTGTTTAATTCCCACTGATGAGCTACGAATCAGAATTGGGGAGGTGGTGGGGAGGGCTTCATTTAATTGAATTTTCACCGTTCAGAAGACATTATATTGTTCAATTCACAATAAACACAATGAATTCTAACACATAAATATTGAAAACTGGAAGCACATTCTCAATGATCCTGATTTTTCAGGGCTAGTAGTCACACTGATATTCGTTAAATTACACGACAGTTGTATCCATGGTAAATTTCTCCATAGCAACCACAGATTCTGGCATGTTTGCAGCAGGCTCATATCTCATTTCGTTCTGTGAAGGAAACTGGTTGAAATTGGGTGAAGACATCTTTTCTTCTGACAGTTTATTTGGTGTGAGAACCTTTAAACACTAACTGGTCAAAGACACGGGTCTTACTTTTATTTCCCCAGCCGGTCATAATCGCAGCATTATCAGGAGTGAGATAAGCCTGGTGGTATTTCCCCAGCCAGACCCTGTGAATGTGAACCTTTAAGAGGGCACACAAACCACTCCCAGTTCAGCAAATTTGTTGACAGACTGGAATGGGGATGTGTTTGATAAAGAAGAGCGAGCCTCACTCATGGCCTGTCGGTATGGGTCCGTCCTGACTGAAGCAAAGCAGACGGGAGATCCTTTTTGATGTGTGGCATGGGGGCATGACGTCTGACAGCCTGGGACAAAACCGGAGCCCTTGTTGTTTGTGTTGTCAGGTTTTGATTCCCCACCCAAGGCGAAATGACCCTGTGAGTGAGCTCTGGTTTCACAGGTGGAATTTAAACACTTCTGCCTGGGAGACCAGACACCCTCGCTGGAGTAGCAGCCAATTAGGATCAAGTGTCAGCCCGTTGACACGTGAAGGATGGAATGTGTGAGTGCTTAGCCAAACAAGAATAGGGAGGTAGTGTTGGTGGTGACAGGCTTTGTCATGAACATGAGGGAAGGCTTTAAAAGACACAGCCACCAGACGGAAACCTTCACTTCTGTTCAGGCTGATTGGAAAATGCAGATATGTGTTGGTTTCCAATTATCTTCTTTGCTTGCTTTGTTTTGCCTTCCCGTCTATACAAGTCCTGCCTCTTGTCTCAGTTATGTTTAACAGATTTAATTAAATTTACACTGACCCTGAACAAATATAGGTGAATACCATCATATTCAGAATGCTATCCAGACTAAGATCTAATGTAACGTACAGTTTTGTGACTGATGCATATTTCACCTAGAGGGAATTGATTTATCATAACAAAATGAAAAGTAGAAAGAATAAAGGTCGTACAACAGAGAAACACTGATTAGTTTAGATTTACAAACATTGATTTGTGACTTTTTATGCAACATTTTAAAATAGTTTTTCATTTCTAGTTTGAAGTTAAAGCTCTAGCTTTAGGATAGGATAGGTCACCTATGAGAGCTAGACCGATGCCTTTCTTGTTATTACCTCTGCCAATGTTTTTAGCAGCGTACATCTGTCTGTTAGCTCTTCATAGACTTTTTTTTTTTATTTTCGTAGCGTTTCCTAGTTTCCTACATTGTTCTTTGAACTAATGAAAAGACAAAAGCCAAGGATAATGGTACACCTTCAAGTCCCTGAAAATTTACAACAATTTGTTTGGATAATTTTGTGAATGCTGATTAAAATGTTTATTATATCACTGTTTAAAACTTACAGCTGTTTTTGTATAGATGCCAAAAATATAATGAAATGTCTGGTTACTTTGACAATAACAAATGACTGTTAGTAATTTTTATAAAGTTCATAATGTTTCTTGTTAGCAGCATCTTCACAATGTGATGATGGATAGACATGAAGGCATTTGTTCAGTCCTATGGCCACTAGCTTTAAATCATATCTTTTTCTAGCCTTGCCACTAAGGGGATCACAACTGGATGCCATTATGGGTTATTTTCTATTAAAAACTGATGGAGAAAACTTGAAGGGGTCCTGCACCCTAAACTGTTGTAATTTGAGCTGTACAACATAGTGGCCAGGAGGTTGTTTTCTTCCTGGCCACTATGTGGCATTGCCAGTCTTGCCACAGCCACCTGGATTATCACCTTGATTAGTCCAGCCCATTTAACAGTGGATGTGTTCGCTCTGCCAATCCTTTTTCCCCTTCAATCTCCCATGGTGGTTGTGGCTGGCGTGGCTGAGCTGTAAACTTGGCGTGCTGGCTGCGGAGGGTCGGGTTTTAAACTGTTGTTTTTTATATTGGATTGTTTAATAAAGCCAAACTGACTCGTCTCTGGCCTGTGGTACAGAGACCTAATCGGTGGCGTAGTTCCTGGACTGCGTAGCTAGTTGTGGGAAACTACACCACCCTATTACAATAGCATTACATAATTGTCATGAAAACCACCTATACTGTTGTTGACATTTGTATTTTTTTTTTTTATTTCTTTAAAAATCTGGATTTTGGAGATAGGAACAATTTTACCTTTAGAGCTTCTAACTCAGAAATAATGCATGCAGTCATTGGTAAAAAACAATGAAAAATAAAATGGCTTGGCAGAGGTCTCCTCTCTCTGAGTGCTTCTAGTTGTATCTGAAAACAGTGAAATGACTGGTGACCTGTCCAGGGTGTAGACTTTCCCGGAAGCCCGAGTTGCGATAAGTGGGAAAGAAAATGGATGGATGAAAAACAGTCAAACTTTTAGCTCAATGTAAAGCAAAACTAAAATAAAACTAAATAAAATATATAATCGACAACACCACACACCAGCACAAAACACTAGTAATGCAGTTCATGGCCCTACCTGTTGTGACCCTTTGGAAACATCAGATTACTAATGAATGGAAACCTGTTCATTTCAGATAAATTAAAGCACATGCTTTGCGCTAGTAATGATGGCCATGACATCTATTATTTATTTGACAAGTAGGTAACTGTCTTTTGTGAGGATCACCACTAACCCTTATCTCTGCTGTAGAGTAGTGCGGGTCATGAATGAATCATTTTACTGACTCATGAATCACGATTCCTCACCTCCATACACTAATTTACTGACTTGTCCCTGCTACCCTTAGCTAGCTAACTGCAAAGAGGAAAACCAACAACAT
>CM047986.1:33428107-33450442 GCA_026261665.1 Melanotaenia duboulayi | reverse complement strand
ATAGATAGATAGATAGATAGATAATTGTGTGACACAGGATGTTATTTATAGTAATATTAATATAATTATTCAGAATGAAGTTGCTATGTTCGTTTCTTACCTCTGTAACACCAGAAGTTTCATTTAACAAGAAAGACCATCAGACCTTATTTGAACCTAAAGGACAGATAATCCGTCTTTCCTTTTTCTTCTTCTCTCTTTCATTTCGCCGTTCTTGATCTGTCTCTCTGCTGCCTTTAAACAAGCCTTCTCTGTCATCGCTCTTATTTCTCTCTGCTGAGCTGCTGCTCACTTTTTCACTGTGCTTTTATCTTTCTGCTCCTATTCTCTTTCATATTCCCCATCTTTCTAAATCTCTCTCTTTTCCTGTCTGTCACGCCCTGTCATCTGAGCGAATTTGGCTCTCTAGCAGCTGTAGACCCTCACACACCGGGTATGGGTCAGGCAGACGCCAGCCATGGGTGGGCATTAACCTGACACACAGTACCTGGCACTTAAAAGCAAAATGCAGGAAACTGAAAGGATTCAGACTTTTGGATCAGCAGACGCAGCAGACAGACAGAACCTGGAGCTGGGGATGAAAATCTGAACATATGTAAGTCGCTTTGGAGAAAAGCGTCTGCTAAATGACTGTAGAACATGCAGCGATGAATGAGTGGCAGCAGATGTATCATAATACCGTTTCAACTGGTGTGGCTGTTGTAACACTGTATGCATTACAACTTTATAATTCAGCAGGTAGCTCATTATGCTCCATGAAGCTGCTAAAGGTTTGCTGTTAATGAATGAATTTTCTCCACATGGCAAATCAAAAAGAACAGAGAGAAACACATCGTACCTGAAGAAGGGGACTGTTGTGGTCAGGTTTATCTTAAGAACAGTTTGATTAAGTACACAGTTCCTCAGTTTTCAAAGGCTGCACCTTATCATGAGTTCACTCAGAGCGCTGGCATGGTGTTGTGGTAGCACATAAAGGAGAAAACACTTCTAAATGTAGGTTCAAACATAAAGCCACACCATGAAACCTGGATCTGACCCTCTGAGGTCTTACATCGGTTGTTCAGAGATAAAATACTGCCACTTAAAGAAATCCACAACAAAGACTATTTACATGTTTACCCTTTTTTCCTGCTGCTGCTGTTTTGCTGTTTCCAGTTATTCCTGCTTCTTAGTGACAAAGCCAAGATCCTGCTCCCTGCTCAGGGGAAGAAAGAGCTCCTCTTCCAGGGGAATCGCATTGTGATTTCTCCTGATTTCAGTGTTGACCTGACTGTAAAACGCTAAAAGCTTGACAAGATCAAGAAAAACGTACATGCATAGGCTACTCTTTTTTTATTTCCTTGTAAGTTGAGAGTTAACGTCGACGGGGGATGAAAAATTTTCTGTACCCCGGTGGACGTGGACGTCTTTAGGGACTTCATCTCATCTTCATAAATTCACGTGAGTAACTCTGCTGCGAACTTACAGCTGTCGCCTCGCTACTGGTGAACGGCGAATCCACATTAATTGAACTCAAAGCTATTTGGAGCGGCCTTTGTTGTTATGGAAGCAGGCGACGCTTTTGTGTTTGTCTTGTGTTGCTCGATGACTGTGCACCTATTGAAGTTGTAAACTTTTGTTTAGTTCTATGTATCTGCTTGTTTATATGTTTGTCTGTTATGTGTTTGTCATTTCATGCACTCGTGTCCTGCTCCACACCCTCTTACTCTTCATCTCCTCATATTAAATATATTAATTTGTTGAAGGCCTGAAAATTATACACCTTAACATAAGGAGTTTGGTCTCCAAAGCTGACCAACTAACATGGGTGTCTTATCAGAAGAGACAGGTCAGCGGTTCTTCTATAGGCCCCTTAATGACTGGAACCATCTGCCTGCATCTTTTAGGTCAATAACATCCTAAAGTCCTTCAAGAATCCTACTCAAAACTTACCTCAAAACAGTTTGTCAGTGTTTGTAAGGCTGTTCCTTCGCTGCTCCTAATGCATTATTCTGCATTTGTGTAAGTTGTAACTGACCTAAGCTCAGTGGTAATGATGATATGCATATAGGCTTTGTGGTTTTGTAGAAGTGGGTTGTGAAAGCAAGCAAGTGCTAATCATATTGTGTACTGTCCTTGTTATATATATATAGTATAAATAGTGTTGTACTGTGTGTTTGTTATATTGAAATAGTGTTTTGTCTGTTGTTATGTTCATGTCTTTATGTTTTTTGGTCCACCTTGCAAACGAGATGGGTTTTCCATAATAAATTGAAATTCAAAACAAACACTACATTTACTGGATGGATTGTAAACCTCCTGGACAGGATATAAATGCCTGGAAAACTTCTGCAAATTACCTAAAGTGTATCTTAATTCAGCCCACAGAGTTACACTTTACTATTTGTGAGGATCAGATGGCCATTTAAGCAATGATGCCTGGGATTGATCTAGCAAAGTTTTAAGGATGGCAAACATAAAGAATATCTGATCTTCACAGGTGAATGTTAAAACATGACAGAGCTGACCTGAACCAAATATCTTCCCTTAAATGTCTGAAGACATTACAGTAGAACTTGATATCGACACTCTGACCCTGGGGAAGAAATTCACAATCCCATGAATTATTCACATTACGCTCCATCCTTGGACTCGGAACCTGCAATACTACAATCCAGTATGTCTGAATCAGAGCTCCCATCACACAGATGATACTACACTGTCTTATACTTCCTGTCAGATGCATGCAAACATTAAAACCCTTTTCCACCGGTTCTCAGACACAAGTAGGTAGTTCATAAGTTATATTTTTACTACAGAATAACAGATCTTTGTTTTTCAAAATCTAAGTAAAAAAACATGATTCAAAGGTGAATGTAGAACGGACCCTCTTTTACTGTGTCAGTAGAAAAGATGGGAGTCAGTGTTCTGTATAGGGAATATTCTGTGTGATCACGGACAGTGCAAATAGGTAGAAAAGCCATTTCCCGCCAGAAAATGAGAAGGCATCGACTTGTGGAGACCTTCCAAAATGACACTTATCAGCCAATCAGAGAGAGAATCTGAGATAAGGAAAAGCAAATCACAGGTGAAGAGACACTAGAAAGTCTGGTGTTGTACGATGGGTGAGGGTGTGAATGAGAGAGTGATACAAGGTGAAACATGAGATGGAGCAGTGCTCAGATGGTGGGGAAAGAGCTGAGGATATGAAGTAGGTAATAGATTGCTGCTGAAAAAACTCATGAAAGAAGAAGAGGTTGTGCAGGAGAGAAAGTAAGTGTGACTCAGACAAATAGAAAAGAGGGGAATAGAAGGCCAGAAAAAAAATATAATGAAAGGGGAACATCAGACTTTTTTCACCCTCTGTCATTGCGAAGATACCAATTTTCCCTCAAAGGGAATATTAGATGGAAATGTCATCTCCATGCAGGTAATTTACTCAGCTCTGTTTAAAAAGTACTATTGAAACTAGTAAAGGTCAGAAAAGAGCTGGCTGATGGCAGATGGTGACAGTCACATGGTCATGATGAGTGGGAAGGGCAAGCAAAACATCCACAAACAAGCAATCACATTAATTCATTAATTAATCAGCTGTCGAAGGACATGTTTTGCTGCAGTGGTTGGAAGTGTTGTCTCACATCACAGTAAGAAGGTTCTGCTCTGCTGGGAATGTCGTTAATGAACTGACCATCAGGGTGAGTGCACACCTGAATGTGTGTGACTGGCATCTCTGAGACGTCTGAACAGCATCTCCCCGTCCAGGTTCCTGTTGGGTGCAATATTCTTCTGGACTGAGTGTGCATTCACGCTGCATGCCTCCAATGAATCAGACCTTTTAGATAACGTGTTTCACTCTCCACCAGAGCTGGCGTTGCACCAAGAATTACTGAAGGAGAAGACAGGACAAGCAACGAAGAAGAAAACTGGTTCATCTATTGGTTAATGCAGAGGAACGTCAGTTTCTAGCGCACAACAGCTAAACACAGAGCTGCATCAGTGTTCGTGGGTTGATTAGATTTCTATCAGAACTTTCTCTTCCAGGTCTTACTACAAGACATTTCTGCCATCCAGGCCATCTATCGTCCCAAATATATTTTGCTTGCGCTGAACCTAAAATGCACTTTCTTGTGTAGTCCACTTCATGTATTGTATGTAAAAATTACAAGCTGTTAACATACATACAAAATATTTGCTTAAAAATGGACAATAAAGGTTCTGTCTGAAATTCAAAGGCAGCTTGTTCCATATTTTAGGAGCAGAAATAGGAAAGGTTTTATTTCCTAGTGGTAGAGCGGGGCCTGTAAGTAACCCTGGGCCACTAACATTAGAGTGGTGACAATACCACCATGGGACTTCCACCAAAGAAATATCACTTTCCAGAAGAGTTTGTTATCCTAATAAGAGGAGACTTCTTCCATCCAAAAGTAAAAAAAATAACACTAAAAGGAATGAATCCATATTCAGAGAAAAGCAGCCAAGGCTTACCAGTGGATGGGGGAGCAGGTCCACAGAGGAGGCACCACGGGTCACCCCCAAACCACTCACTACACATTGGGCTCCGGACCAAGCAGGGGCTCTGGATCCAGCAGGGGCTCTGCATCCAGCAGGGGCTCTGGATCCAGCAGGGGCTCCAGACCAAGCAGNTCCAGCAGGGGCTCTGGATCCAGCAGGGGGACCAGACCAAGCCGGGGCTCCGGACCAAGCCGAGGCTCTGGACCAAGCAAGGGCTCCAGATTAAGCAGGGGCTCCAGACCAAGCCGGGGCTCTGGATCAAGCAAGGGCTCCAGGCTCAGGACAGTACAGCAGCTTTGCCTCAGCCTACACCAGGGTAGGAGCAGCAGTCCAGACCCACAGAAGACTCCTAAGGCCAATCAGGTGAAACTTGACACATTTCCAGCTGTGCCAGTGATGATCAACCCAGACCTAACTGAAGATAATCCACTTATGGAAGGTCTTTGACATTAGAAGCCACACGGTGTGTGTTTGGAAGAGTTCAAGGGTTGCAGTGACAACCACTGACTGAATGAATCATACACAGGTGTAGCTGGTCCCACTACATTCTCTTCCACCTATGCTACGTTCACGCAGCAGGTAAAAGTGTCCTAAATCCAACCTTTGGTCAATATGTTACCCATATCTGATATTTTTGGGAGTCTGAGCAGGATATCTAATTTATTTATTTATTTTAATTCAGACTCCAACCAGACTCCTAAATCAGACTCAATCAGAGCGGTCACGTCACAATTACTCCGATTTTAAATCATGGAAGTGACACAAATAGCAAAATTCTGCACCAGGCAGGAGGAGGCAGGACATGTAAACAGCATGCTGCGTGTGACGCTACATCTTCTGCACACGCGGGTCACTACACAGCTAAATCATAATCAACCCAAAAAAACAAACAACAACAACAGAAGAACAGATCTCATTTAAAAATCTGAACTCAGCATTAAGTCCTGCTGTGTGAACATAGCCCTAGATCTAAGCAGCTCATCAGCTGATCTTGGAGTTTACTGGTGAAGCAACTCAGACACTATTAAAGGATTTATAAACAACAGACGTCCAAGATAACCTCTAAAAGCTGGGCACACACATAGGGATTTTCTAAATCTGTAGAGAATTTATCTATTAGAGACCTCACACATGAAGATAAAAATCAGGCATTGAACAGTGTTGATGGTGTGTGTGTGGCAGCTCGGATAATCTGAGCACAGAACAACACACACAACGATCCAGCAGATGATCTAGAATCTAGTCCTCCAACCAGAAATCTCGCATGATCTAACAAAAACGAGAAAGACGAACCATGGCAGCAACGGAAAACACACCCAGCATGGCAGAGGACATGCGAGACGAGGGAACATTGGTGGCGCTGGGACTATTCTTAACAGGAAAATCTTGAACTTAAAGAAAGAAAAGTCTGGAGACAACTGAACACGGAATTTATATCCTTCCTTGTTCCCCTCTCTGATTGGCTACATGACGTTCTACGGCCACCATCCACAGTCACAGCTCAGGAGTCATCAGCTTTCCTCACCTGTGAAGATTGCTGGTTGTAAATATTGAACATGCTTAATACTTGCGACTGACCTGTTTTGGAGCTGATTGTTGGGACAAACTTGCTCTTAGCACACCTCAGACCACATGATAATCTGATAGGATAATCTAATAAGACTGAAGAAAACCAGGTGTTTGCCATTCTTGGTCCGGAAAAGGGACAAAAACAGCCTGATAATCTTTATGTGTGCCCCGTTTAAAGTGCCAAGGCAGCGAGTGCAGCGAGGCCAGAATGGATGTGACCTTTCTTAAACAAAGTCCAGTTAAAGTCGTGCAGTGACATTTTCAGTGAGCTGGAGATGAGCAAACTGTTTCCACAATGAGATGTAATGAAGGCTGGTTTACTTCCTCCCCAGAAAGGCTTCATCTTTACTGACGGCCGTAACCCTTTACCAGTTCACCATATGGTAAAATCTTTCCTCCAAGCCCTATCGTTTACGATCCAGTGTGGGTCTTCTGACTCCTGGAGGATTCTGTTTGCACTACAATAATTCTAACATATCACATGATAATAAACAGCACATGTATGAAAATTAGTTTAATTAATTTATTTCCTGTATTTTGATAAATTAACCAAGAAAAATTTCAGAGTAAAAAGACATATTTTTTTGCCCCTCATTTAATTGTTTAGGCTTTAACCCCTTAATGACTATTTAGCAAATATGCTACAAAATGCCTCTGGTCTTATTTTATTTCTTTTAATCTGACTAATTTATTTTGTTAATTTATTTACTATCATTAGGGGTGAGCACATTAACACATTACTATCACGTTAACATATTAATTACTTAAAGGGGCAGGGGAATAAATGAATGTTAATTCCACTTAAATATTTTTAACATTAAATCTTTCCAAAGTGGAAATGCCTCCTGACAGAGCGTTCCAAATTCTCCTGTACATCCAAATAATTCTGTCACATCCCCTGGTTTCCTGAATTGATTCATCTTGGGAGGATTGTCGTGTTCAAACAATTCAATTCTATGTCTCACCCTTTGTTGCCCAACAGGAGGTCCTCTGCTCGTTCCTTGCCCTCAGAGACTTCCTCTTGTATTGATGCTTGTTTGGTTTTTCATAAAAATCTGTGTGAAAGCAATAATAGATTAATTGATATGAAGATGAATTTCCAGTAACAGTTTGATACAGCCATTACAAGAACAAATTTACATTTCCAGGGGACTTTGTTGTTTTGCCTGGTTGGAAAACAAAAGTGTAGAAATGCGTCTCAGCCCTCCGGCGTGCAGCAGCCTTTTATTTCCCTGCAGGAAGCACTCTCCTCTGGCAAGCTGGGTGGCTCAGATAAGCAAGTGTGCTGTCAACTCAGCACCTTGGCTCAGTGGTAGAAAACAGTCCAATCAATACATCATTAATCATTGGTTTAATGTGGCAGAGCCCGATGTGGACAAGCATTAAAATGGGGGGATTAGTGGGAGCTGAAACAAGCTTGGTTGCATGTCAAGTCAAAGAGCTAAATAAATAAAAATCCACAGATTGATGATGAGACAGAAACTATTTAGCTGAAACCGCTTGACTGGGAGAATTTACGTCCTGATGGATATGTATCTGCTTTTAAACTGTGTCTGCCTTTGTGTCATACATGTCAGTTCAGCATATGTGAAATAATGACTTCATCGTGTGAGTGCATT
This sequence comes from Melanotaenia duboulayi, assembly GCA_026261665.1. Lineage (NCBI taxonomy): Eukaryota > Metazoa > Chordata > Actinopteri > Atheriniformes > Melanotaeniidae > Melanotaenia > Melanotaenia duboulayi. The sequence continues at coordinate 33,442,763 of CM047986.1, read as the reverse complement.
CAGTCGTTACTGCTTTGCAACAAACAGCATTTTAAGCTAACTATAAATCTATGATTCATAGCTCTGACTCCTGTGCGGTCTTGTAACATAAGATTTATTTCCTTCTCTGACATAAAAATTGACTGAGAGACAAAATCCCATCATGACAAACGTCTTTACCTTCGCCGCCGTACTTCCTGACGCATAACCATTAAAATGACTGCACGTCATCAATGAATGAACTCATTTTAGAAATGAATTAACATTCTACACATAAAATCCACTTAAAGTCTGTCACTGCATTTTCAACTGGGAGAAAAACCTCTTTTCCTTGCAGATGGATTCTTGCAAGCGGCGCCTCTTCTCCTCCGTGTTACTCTGATAAATAATGAATGGCCGCACTCAGAAGCCCTCCTCCGAGCCGAGTGTGAGCCACGGCGTTTGTGTTTCTGCTGAGAGCCGAGCGACGCGAGCCCTGCTGCCTCCAGCACAAACCCTGCAGCCGTTTTTACTCCAACATTCATTTTTCTGTACACACCGCTGGACCACATTTCTTGACCTTCTATATTTTAAAGACCATCAGCAAAGCTTCAACTTTCAAGTTATCTGTAACCACAACAAACATAAAATGATAAAAAAATATATCTAGAGTAGCAAAGCACTTATAAAAAATAACTTCTAATTTCCTTATACGTTCAAATTTGCATAATTACAAATTAATGACTTTTTTAAACTACTGTGCAGATAAATGACTTACATAAATCATAATAATGTGCGGTAATCATTCTTCTCCAGTCTTAATTTCAAACAACTTGTAATGAAATTAGCCATTTTTCTGGACTTCCTGTGTGACTGACCTTAATTGGAGCGAGATAAAATGTTATATTTACTGAGGGCAAACTAGCTCATTCAGCCTTGTCGTCTGCATGTGCTTAATTTTTTTCCTGTTTTAGTCATAATCTCATTGCACATTTTACATGAACTCTGAATGAACCTGACACGAGGGAAAATTAACATGGGATAATGACTCTCGTCTACATGTGTGAGAGAAGGCCGTTGGCAGCGGGATGCCATCCAGAAATAATTCCAGTAGCGTTTTCTGCCATTGTTGGCAACATATATTGAGCCAAATAATTCAGTATTAAGTTCAGATTGACCCAAAAACCTCTCAGACAGATTTACTTGTGTTTTTTCATTTCCTTTCGCTGAACTTTATGCTGCGCCAGATCTGTTTGTTGGACAGATATTCTGCCAGCTGATGTTTACACCTCCGTATGGCATTTGGAAGTGAGGGTCAGACATGTTGTCTGTCCTCACAGTCCTCTGTTTCCCCTCAACTCAAGCTCAGAATGAAAGCTGATTAACCTATTAGCCAACAACTGTTAGCTGGCGGAAAAGAATGAGACATGAAAGCGTTTGGATATGGCCTTTTGTATTGAGGGCGTGATAGATTAGTGGTCAGACAAGTCCGCCCTCTACCCCTTGATCTCAGCCAGGGCTTATGTACCCTGCACTTTAGATGACCCTCTCCAAAAACCCCAGAGCTCTTCATTATAACCTTGATTTCAAGTAATCTGATCAACATATCCCTAAATTCCCTACTTTCCTAATATTCATCTCTGAAAGAGCAAGTCCTCTAAAATAAATGGGATGAAAAACCAAAAAGATAAATAAATTAAAAATGAGCAATGTCCAGAGAGCTGCTATGATCAGATATGTGACTATGGCTGAGTCATTACTGAATGGAATATTTAAGGATTTAAATTTATTCATTCGTTCTTGAATAAAGTTTATATTGTTGCAATATAAATTCAGGGAAAGATAATGAATTAATATATGTTGTAAAAAAGGAAAAATGACTGATAGACGGACGGACGAACGGACAGACAGACAAGTCTTCAAACTACATCTATTCACGTTACATAATGCTGTTAAACCTAATTCACCTATTACAGTAGTCACCAATAGATGTCCCTTGTACTCATCACTTTCGCTCTTCTCTTCAAGATCTTTCTGTTCTCCTGTTACTTTGTGTGATTCTGTTCATTAGTTCCTGCAAAGACTGCAAAGAATCACCCTTGTAACATCATTGTGTTGTTGGCANTGTGATTCTGTTCATTAGTTGCTGCAAAGACTGGAATCACCCTTGTAACATCGTTGTGTTGTTGGCGTGCAGCATCTGAACTGATGACCTCCTGTTCAGCATCGGCAGGTAACAGACGTGGACTTTGTTTTGCTTTTAAACTAATATATTTAGTAGATAGAACTTCGTTTTAGTGTAGTTGTTATTAATACTGGATTAAGTCAGATGAACTCTGCAGTGCAAAATGTTCAAAAAATAAATAAATTAGAGGAAATTCGCTGTCTGCAACTTTGCAATTTTACTTTTACTTTTGGAGCTATAATAGTTGAAATTACCTTTTACTTTTTTAAAGTACTTTTTAAAATTTCCATTTATTATATATAATTCACATAAGATAAAAAAAGGTTTCTAATGATTTTATTAAGTAACAAAAGTAAAAGAAATTAGAGATAAACTATAATATTATGTCCATTTTCCAATCAACAAACTAAAATATCTCAAACTCTCTCTTGTTTCATCTTATTGTTTCTCTTTAGGATAAATAATATTTTGTTTTAGATTTTTTTTTAACAAAGCAAAAAAAAAAAGAAAAAAGAAAAGAAAAAAATATCTCATGTCTCCTTGGTGATCTTTAACTCCAAGTATGAGGAAACCAGTCCATCAGGTCTCCATATGGACCTCATTTCAGCAATAATCCACCTTTTACATCATTTCTGTGTCTAGACAGAATGTTCTAGACATAAAACACAGTTTAGCTGTTAGAATGATGATGAAGGATTTATTAATGTTGGTAGTGTCATGTGACTGCTCATCCCAGTGTTTAGTTATCCAGGCAGCTGCTGCAGCGCAACAGAGAGGTCGGTGGTCTGATGTAATTTAAGCTAAAAACACCAACTTCCTGCTGCGTTCAGGGACATCAGCCCATCCCACAGCCACACCAACTTCCTGCGGCGTTCAGGGACAACTTCCTGCTGTAAACTATTTATGCTTCATCACTTACTTTAAGGAAGCTGGACTGGAGTCATCATGTAGGTGATGGCACACTTTATAATCATTCATTCATCCTCTGAACCACTTAGTCCATTACAGGTCGCTGGAGCCTGTCCCAGCATTAACAGGTGAGAGGCAGGTACACCTGGACAGGTCCCCAGTCCATCGCAGGGCCAACACATAGGGGACAAACAACCAAACAACAACAACAACAACAAACACACACACTCCTAGGGAGAATTTAGAATTTAACCCTAACATGCATGTCTTTGGACGGTGGGAGGAAGCCGGAGAACCCAGAGAGAACCCACCCACACACAGGAAGAACGTGCAAACACCACAGAGAAAGACCACCACCCTCAAGGTTCAAACCCCCCCCCAGCCAAGATTCGAACCAGCGACCTTCTTGCTGTGAGGCTGTGGTACTAACCACCACACCACTGTGCACCGTATGAAGTTTATCTTCTAATTTTTGTGGCGTTTATCAAGTTTCTTCTACAACCACACGAACTTACAGCAAACTCAGATTTATCAGCTTTGTTTTACTTCTACAAACTCACATCATTCCAGAGGCAACAAGTTTGCAGGTTTTTCCCAGAGAAGCCAACTCATTAGATTTTTCAGTGCACAGCTAACAGTGTAAATTCTGTGGCACGAGATGCTCCAGCATTGAACCTCCTCCTTTACTGCCTGCAGCCTCTGTCTGCCTGCACACTCAGAGGTTAACAGAGCCGTTGGTGTCTGGAAAAAGCTTCGGAAGCTTTGTGGAATGTATTAACTGGACTTAAAATAATTAATGAAATCTAACAAGAACAACTGAAAACATAGCTTACCTGTATGTGCTTCGTTCAGAATAGTCGGGGAATTCTTGACTGCCAGAAGCTCCTGGTTTTTATGTTGGCACAGGACTGGCCAGCCATCCTTCAGACGGTGTCAAACAGTTCTTGTAAATAAGGCCACGGGTGGGGATGGCTCCCTTCTCTCCACCTCACTAACTTTCAAGTTGTTGTGGTTAGGGATGAGAATTAACAAGATGTTATTGATATTAATGTCATGATCGATTCTGCCTATTGATTCAATTCTTTATCAATTCCTGACTCAGCTTTCTATGATGGAAAAAAACTGTCCGACCATTTCAGATCCTAAAACGAATAAACTGAGTTTAAAATATTTATCAACTCCACACAAACAATGTAAAGAGAATAATTCAGGTCAGTAACATCCATGGACGCCAAAACTACCGTTACTGCTCTAAAAACCAAGGGGAAAATATATTATTTACTATAAAACTCTTCAGATGTTTATTTCATTTAAAAAAGAAATAAAATAAACACTCAGCACCTGAGTTCTACTGCTGTTTTTCTTCCTGCTGGTTCCATCCAAAGGTTGGAACATCATTCAGGATGTTTTTCTGACCACATTTCTTCCTGGAAGACGACGGTTCCCACTCTTCTTCCCGTTTATAGTAATGTGTTTAGGAGTTTTCTCTGCTTGATGCCAACGATCTGACCCTTCTGAAACAGACTTCCACACGGTTGTTTAAGACATGAGAAGCTGATCGTTGCATCAGTTGAGGTTAAATGACTTGTTGCAGCAGAAACATCATCAACCATGCTTGAATTATCCAATGGGAGCCTCACACCTGCTTGCTTATTTAAATCCAGGTGGTGGATTTTTTTGTTTTTTGTTTGTGGATGGGCAGTGTAGTTTTTCTTCATTCTGACCCGAGTTTATGTATAAACACAAACATCAAACTCACCAAGAACATCCAGAGGGGAACAGGTTCAGACTGAAGTTTGCAGTCCAGATCAAGCCCTGCAGATGTTTGATTACATGTCAATCAAATGACATTCAATTCAATTCTAATTCAGTTTGGGTGAGAATTTAGTTAAGTGATTGTATTTATTTAGGTATTTTTTGCTTAAGTTCATTGTTTCCAAATGGTTAGACAATTGGTTGGTCATGTTTTAAGAAGTCTTCCTTGTTGGAGAAGAACATGTTGTTGTTTGGCATTATCATAAAAATATTAGAACCATTTTAAAAAAACACATCTGATTAAATGCATTGAGTCGCAGCTACAGTATAATCTAGATTATTTACCCCAGAAAAAAAAAAAAGGTTAACAGGATTTCGGATTAGCTGCAAACTTTAGGAATCTACCGGAAACTTTGGCTGCTGATGGAGCTCTGATTGCCAGGATGTGCATCTTTTTATTTAAGCAGCAACGTGTGACAGGGGCTGGAAGTCTGTCTGACGTGTTTACACTACATTTAGATCAAACAACTGGCTGATTTCCACTTCTCTGCTTTACAGACAGTGAATAAAATCTTTCTCAGTCATCAGCCTGACGAGATTCATACATTTCTCTGGTTCCTGTATTTATAACCTTTACATCACTATAGAAACCCCGGTGGAGGCACCTCTGCAGCCACGAGATCACCAGCTTTCACCAAACCTAGACTTCGCTAATGAATCTGATCTGTCTTTTAGCATTGCCATGTGGTGTAGAGGGCTGTTATCAACAGCTAATGAACGTGTAATGAATGAGCTTTTCAAACAGAGGGCAGGATAACAAATGTGTTGCAGATGCTTGGACTGAACTCATAGATCAAACAGGAAATACTCTCATGTGTTCTGACTTCATGGATGAGGCATCAGTTTGTTTCAGCTGAGACGGCTTAAGATTAAACCTTGGACACGATGTTTCATGTTTGTGTGTGATGCTGGTGGCTGAGCAGGAGAAAGTATTTGACCCCTGCTTTTAATTAAGACAGACATTTGCCGAAGCCTGAGATGTTTAACATTCTTTTCATCATAAGAAAACAGAAGTTGTGTATCTGTATTCTCTCGCTGGTGAATCAACTAATTCTGCAGCTGTTCATTGGACTCCTGCAGTACAAGTCAAACATCTCTGGCATTTTCCTTCTCTTCACACACAGCACAAATGAAAAATATCCATTTATTACCATCTGGTGTAACTTAAATTCCAGGCCCCCTGTCCTAACACCATCAGCCTCATTTGGAAAAGAGGAAAACTGAAATGGAGAAATCTACACTGGGAAGCCAACAGGAACCATGAATTACACACCCTCTCATCAAGTCCCATTGCAACGAGTAAGCCTGTTCACCCAGAGGAGGCCTCTCAGCAGGCCTCATCAGTAAGCTTGTACTTCTCTAATACATGTACGGCGCTCTGTCAGCCCCCCTCTGCCCCCAACCTACCCAGCCGTTATTACAAACCCCACACTCCGGCTCACCACTGTTTCCCTGAATGGATGGTAGATTAAAGGAGGAAATTCCTGTGTTTATGCATCCACCACAGATAAAAATTAATCAGCATTTTTCAGTGAGAAATCCAATATCTTTGTCATTTTACTTACCTGCCTCGGTAGGCATCCAGCCTTTCACATGGCTGCTGCTGCAAGATGCTCCTTACGTTTGAACTTTATAACTTCCTGACCTCAAAACTGCTAATCAGACTCGTTTTAATGACACAGTGACCAACGTCGAAACTTTTTCCTCCTCTTTACAGCTGAGTTTCATTTGATGCACTTCATCACACGCTAGCAGCTGGATCTCCGTACACTGGCCGTTTCATCAACGAAACACAAGAAGACATGATTGAAGGAAGAGAGAAAAAGAAAAGAGAGACAGCAAGAAATAACATCAGCCTAACATTTAATTGCTGGAGAGCATAAACGTCAGTCTGATGTTGACTCAGCTGCAGAAAAGCCGCAAGAAAAGCTGAAAAAGTTCAATAGTGCTTCTTTAAACCGTGCATTTCTGCTCATAACAGGTCTTTTCATTTCTTTCCTTTTGTCTTTTAAACTAAATTAACTTCTGTGAATGTTTATTATTGTTATTATTATTATTATAATTATTATTTGAATTTTTTTATTATTATTTTTTGATAACTGTAATGTTTCACTCAGACAATATTTATGACAACAAGTATATTAAACGTGCTAAATAGAAAGCCTAACATAGCACAAAAAGAAGAAAGTCTTCTGCACTGACACTCACCAGAGCAGGTTTGTAAACTGTCTTGTTGTGTAGGTTTAATACTAATAAACACAGTTATGTTTTTTCCTTCTGATCGCTGGTGCTGCTGTTAATTGTGTTGTTGTTCATGTTTTCCTCAGTTTGTCTTCTTATGGGTGCTCCTGATGATTGCCTGCTTTGTTTTCTTGCAGATGTCAGAAAGTTTCACTACAGCTGCAGCTTTTTTCTGTTTATTTGTTTGCTTGTGTTTGTTAGTTAGTTTGTTTGTTTGCTATCTCCTTTTTCTCCTCCTCACTCTCTCCATTGTTTCCCCTTGTCAGGTCCAGTATTAAATGTAATGTAGAAATATCTCACATAAAAATAAAAATGGGTTATCAAGGAGAGCCTTTTTTTCTGAGCTCCAGTAAGATGATGCACTGGATGAAAACCTCAGGGTCCATATTCTTTAAGTCAGTGTTGAAGGAGGGTTTCAGCCTTCAGACTCTGAGGCTTTGCTGTAGAATGACAGCTGCCAAAGCTGTTCAAGATGTGGTTTACATTGGTTTTGATTAAATGAACTTACAGATGAGTTTCAGATGTGAAAGCAATTCTAAGATCCCAAACATTCCAACAGGATTTATTGTCAGTGGTCAAACAAGTTTGGAGATGTCCTCCTCCATAATTTATCTCAGCAGCATTAGTGGCTGACATTTTCCTCATCATACCATTGATGATTAGCTGTAAAAACACGTTTTACTTTTGTAAACTGAAGTTGGACAACACTCCGTTCCAGATGAGACAGTGCAGTGTCACCACGTGCATCTTTATTCACCAGTACGCAGAGTTGACTCACCATCAGCTGATTCTGCTGCGTCCCAACCACCCAAATGTAGTTGCAAAGGTCAGTTCTTCTTTAGCTCTACGTACCTTTTGGAGGGACTTCAGTAAACCTTTAACAAACACAAAAGCTGAAACAAAGCGGGGCGTCACAGACATGATCTGGCATGCCATCAGTTTTATCAGTTTCTGCATCACTGTCGTAACTTCAGTCGTCACATCTGCTGGTTTTAGGACAGAAATTATCACCATGGAGACGGTTGGTGAGATGATAATATATGAATTCTACATTGTGACCTAGAACATGGTAGAGATGACATAGAACACCATATATATGCCTTTCAGGAGCGCGACATCATTACACATTCTACTTTACTTCCGTCATCTGAGAGGCTCAGTGTTCGGTACAGATGGATATTTCTCATTTTAATCCACGAGAATTACAAAGATTCAACAAAAAAATAGCTGTTATTGAATGCAATCCTTACCAACTGTTTCCATCATTTGACAACCAACTGGATTTTTCCTTTCACGACATTTATATCTACCTCACACACAACCCATTTTCGTACACAGGAGAAGGTCTGAAAGCTTTCAAATGCACGTACGCTGGTCGATATTTCATGGCAGGCTGGGTCATTGAACCAAAAATCTCAAAGACAAGAAGATCTTTTGACTGAAAGAAAGGGAAGTTGGTCTGGTAATCAACTTTATGTAAACAATGGCTAATTCTATGTAGCTGTTAGCACTGCACAGGAGGAGCTACCACAGTATAAATAATATACTTAATTACAGAGCAAGACTGATGAGCGATGTAAGAGTGATGTTAAGGTCTTAACTAAACTATTTTAGAATTACAAGTGGTGGGTGAACGAGCATTGAAACTCACCTGATACAAAATGTACACTGCACAGACGGCTACTGGCGTCCAGTTAGCCCTCCTGATCGCTGAAAGCCATCTCTGACGACGAGGTATATCTTGGTCTCCTTTCTTGTTATCACACACAACTGCACAGCATTTTGACGGCATCTCCGACAGCCTGTGTGGTTCAGGTACACAGAGCAGGTACTCAATATGGCGGCTGGTGTTCAAACGCAGTGTAACGTGTCTGTGTGTGTATTTGCAGCATCAGCTCGTTCTGATGATACAATACAGTAAAAATGGGCAATTTTCAAGCATGATCGCAAATCATTGATTAATCATGATTAATTTTTAAGCTGTGATTAATCTGATTAAAAAATGTTAGTGTAATTTAGGTAAAAGACTTCACAAGTTAAAATATGCTAAATTCAGCAGTGTTTGTCCTCCTTTGGTGAACATTGGTTTTAAATAAATTCAAGATATATTTAATGAGCACATGTCTGTGATGTGACCTCTCAGGCTGACTATAATGTGTGTACCCCTTCATGGCTGTAAATAAGTCAAATGTATGAAATCGTTTTACCATTTAAATAATAATCTACATGTGAAATAAAATAATTACTGCTTTATACTTATATATTAAGACTTAATTTCTGTAAGATCAATGATGAGTATTTGTAGTCATTAAAATATTTTTGTGTTTATAGTTTTACTGGAGAGAGGCTGATAATTGTACTAAATTACAGGTGAACATGGTGATATACATACTGTAGATGTTCCCTGCCTTCCATCAAGTGTAGTAAAATGTTTTTGTAGTCAGAAGAGGTTAATTGTGAAATCAGCTGCAGGGAGATGTTGTAGATTAATTCTAGGACTGGAAGCTGCATCAACATAAATCTACAGCGCTCACCAAAGCGCCGTCTGTAATAAAGCTCTCCCATCCAGAGGGTCAGTGGTGCTCGATGAGTGACGAAATGAGAGCGTTCCTGGTTTTGATGAATGGGTGGATCCCTGTCAGAGATGATCTTCTGCTGTATGGATTATTTTCCTCAAGAGGATAAAGGCTGACGCAGCCACTTCCTCCATCCCGGTGTGTTAGCACCGGCTTGCTGTCCCGCGTGGTGTTCAACGAAAGCCACAGTTTGTGTCATTGATGACTTAGCACGACATAAAATGTTCTAACAAGCTGTGATATTAAAATAAAAGAGGTGGGAAATATGTTCTAATGACTGATCCTTCACTGTAAGGACTGGAATGGAATAAAAAATACTTTTTTAATCCCATCTCATTGTATCGGTGGGTGTAAAGCGTAGCAGGAGGTTTTTTATTTAGAAACCGAGATCTTCATGATTATTTGACTAAATCTTGACCCCTACCCACCTGTTATTAACAAACAGGGCAATTAAAATGCAAATTGTTTAGTTTAAAGGCATTTTCATTCACCCATTTATTTTTTTCTTTTTAAAGTTCTTACTTATTATTCCTCCGTACTTACTGTAAGGCTGAATTGCAGCTTTTTGTTATAAGACAGGCAATCTAAAAGTAGTAAAAATAGACGAGCACGACAGCCCGGTGCTGCAGAAGGTGAGTTAAATCAGGAAATCTAATCTAAATAAGGTGTTGCAAATGTCACCAGCAAGAGATTAATATTGACTGAGGGAAATTAAGGCTCTTGGGGGAGAAAACAGTATGAAACAGTTGAGATTGAAAAGGCACCAAGAATTCATTCAATTTCCCATCTGCCTCTCAGTTTCTCCATTCAATATAGCTCAGTTTCAGTGGGAAACAGTGTTTCATTGGCGTGCTGCTGGGAGACAAAGTCAAGACAAAAGGTGGCAAAAACATTTACTGCATCAAGCCGCCGCGGCTAAATACAGAAACATTTATATGGATGGATTTCTGCAGTGGCAACAGTAAACTCGTTTTTCATGCATCGGATCACAGAGTTGTGTCTTTTCCTCTGTGTCTCATCGTTGTGTTTGTCGTCTATTCTTTCCACGCTTGCTCACTCACATACCTTCCAATTTCACACATTAGCCAATTACAAACAGGAGGTAATCAAATCTTCCCTTTCAAACGCGCACGCTGGTCATCTGCTGGGCTGGAGGGGTGACATTAGTTCTCCATCAACGCTGATCTCTGGGCTTAAATTTCTATTGCATTATCGGGCTTGGCTGGGGCAGGTTAATTAGATTTGTCTTTAACGCAGCTGCTCGATGACGGTTTGAAAGGACTGCGGCTGCTGACAGTGAAGGGGCATCCAAAGCGCGCAGCAGATTTCTGTCCAGCCACGCTCACGTGCATCTTCCTTCATTCATGGAAACCTCATGCTCGTGTTTGTGTCTGTGTAAATGAAATACATTTAACATAATTACAGCGATGAAGGGGTAAGTACATTCTACTCAGCGAGTGTTTTGCTCTGTGTGGTGGAAGGGTCAAGGGTTGACGGTTGGATGGAGCCAACAGGAAGTAACATCTGTTGTCTGATGTCTGACGAGGATGGATTGCATGACTGATGGACACGGGGGGCATCTGGGGTACCCAGGTCAAATGGTGCTCTCTTAGAGGTCAGTATTAGTCAGTGCCCCGACACAATTTTCTACTCTTGAGGGCCAATCAACTTCAAACATGGACTCGATACCGGGTGGGGGTGTAATTGTGTAATCAAATCAACTTCTCTAACTGGAGCACCCCTCTGTGTTCTTTTGCTAAAATTTCCCCTCAACTCTTTCTTTCTCTCACAGCCCCAGAACTGAGAAGGAGGAAACTGAATGAACAGATTAAACAAGTAAAACAAACATGTTTGAAGCAACCAGTAATGTAATAATGGCCAAAATGTAATAAAGTAAATAATAACAATAATGTAATAATTAGGCTATCGGTTGGTTGATGGTCTCGCCTGAACAGCTAATAACATAATACTGCTAAGACAAGACTGCCTTTCTCAGAAGAACCGGGATCTTTAGAAGGTTTTTTGCTCAGTAAAAGTGGTTACGGTTACGTTATTGGCCGTTGTTTCATTACTGTTGCTGCAGTGCAGGGTTGTGTAAAATACTGAATTTTGATTTTGTCTCCAGTCACAAAAACAGTGAAAGACTAAAAGGATTCTTATGGAAGTATGACGCTCTGCTATTTTGTGACATGTTCAGAATGACACGTGCACTTCTGCCACTTCTGAAGGCGAATCTGGGCCAATAACGGAAGTAGACCCATCATCGCCACAATGACCCTTTCCAGAACAGCGACGGGGGGAGTTCATTTTTGATCACCGATAAATGCTGTGTTTGGTGGCCGTAGCTCATTTCCAGTCAGAAATGGTAAACCATAGGGGTCACCCTGGCCTCTAACATCTTTATACCATCTAAACACGACTCTTAGGAAGTTTAATCTGCTTTCAATCAGTTTAAACAGGCTGACTGTTGATGAGCTCATACAGAGGGTGAAGATAACGGGTCTGTTTATCTCTTTTAATGTTCACTTACTAACACATACAGGGTCTTGGAGGGGTTTTCATGGCAGGGGTGCTTAATACGGCACAACAGCGGTCCCCACACCACAGTCCCTCCCAGCTATGGTAAGAATAGGGGACGTTCACCTCTGCACCCTGACTGAAAATGATGCTGCTGCAGGCTGATCCCACCCTGGCTTAACAACAGGTTTTAATAATGTCTGTCGACCATAGGCACAGAAATGTTCATGTTCAAATGTCATATATATAAAATACATATGTAAGATATAAAAAGACTAAATGAATGAAAACCCTACAGCAGAGGCGGTCCTGGCTTCTTTAGCACCCTGGGTGAATGTCCAGCTTCAGTCCAGGGAGTAATCACATTAAAAAATCATCATTATTTCTATAACCAAGCGGTCCTCCTACACACATTACATAAATATATCAAACACGTTATGCTCGTATGTGACAGCAGACAGATGCAGAGGTTTTGACAGAAGCAGCTGCCTCCACCACAGTGAAACAGTTAAAGCTCAGATACCAGCATTATTAAACATCAGCATTTTCCAGATAACTCTCTTTGCTCATGGATGGCTGCAGCAGGCTTGTAAAAACAGCCTGTAGTTGCCACGTTATAAAAAGCATCTTCATGCATGTACTCGGAGAGTTTCGGCTTAAATCAGGCTTTGTGTGTTTGTCAGTTGCTCTTCAGAATGACATGCAGCCACTTAAAGGCAGCTGCCTCCTGAGTGGCGGACGATACAGCGATCTGGGTTAGCTTGTTAAAGACAGCCTCGAGGCCAGCTTTCTCAAATTACTCATGTGTGGTGAGGAGGAGGGCAGCCGCTCTCCTGTGTGGCTTTACTTAATTGCAAAAGGCGATGAAGACCCCCCCGACCCACACACACACACACACCCCTTTCCACCCAATGTCTGCACTTATTGGGTACAATTTCATGCATGAGAAATGTAAAGAGCAGCACCTTGCATCATGTACATGTTCCACATATCGTGGGAGAGCTGATGGAACGTCTCAACCTGCTTCCAGTTCTTCCCTGAGCTAGAGAGGATATCTTTACACTCTCCTATCACTGTGTTTCTCAGGGGTATCAGTGTAAAAAATGAATACCCTATAATTTCTCCTCTCCGCTCCGGGCACTCTTTCATTTACAACCTTTCCATATGAAATACTAAAGATCTTTCTCTCGCCATCACTGGCTCAGAAATAAGTGAGAATTTATGGAAAGGTCAAAATTAAATTAAGAGAGATGGAACCTGCAGAGGAGGCATCCAAATGACCATCACTTCATAAAAGCTACAGATGTGTGCCCGCGCTGCGGTGGATCTTGGATTTGTTTCCATTAACAATGAGGTTATGGAGAGTATTACATGCATTTTCACAGAGCTTGAGTAACTGATACGCTATTTCCCTTATCCTCTAAGCCCTCCAAGTGTTAGAGCACAATGACAAAAATGCATGTTGATAATAAAAAAGGAAAAGATAGGACTGCTGTCTTTTTGGAACAGCTGTCAAATAAAAAGGCCTGACGACAGACTGCTTCTCAGCATACGTGCAGCTGTGGATCTGAATGGTGTTGGATTGCAGTCATTTCATGCAGCTGATGCTGTTCGTGTGTGCGCGATCATGTGGACGCATTCATGAGAAAGTGTGATTAAATCTATGCACAGGTTCTGTGTTCAGATGTAATCATGAGCTTTCTGAGGCTCAGGTTTGTCTCATAGTTTGGTTTATTGGTCAATGGACAAAGATGAGACTGGATAGGCTGTCATTACCAACTGCTTGTGTACGTAACTCCGTTACATCTGCATCCTGCTGAAGCTAGTCTTAATTTGCAGTTTTACAACTAAATCCATATTCATTTTATTTATACCCAAACAGAAATACCCTGTGTTCTCCACAAAGCTGCATGTGTCTGCAGCGGGAGCTAACACCAAGGATGAAGCCATGAGTTGCAAATTGTTTGAACACAAGCATCATCAGAGTTTTCACTGTGGAAAAAAAATCGTAGCTGAATGAAGACAGACTGAAGTTATGATGGGTAAGCTTCTTCCCAACATCTAACACATTTTACTCGTTAATACAGGAAGTAGTGCTGGGCCCAGGCACATCAGCCAGATCTTAAGAAACAAACCTTTGTCATTATTTTCAGTTAGATTCATTAACCCTTTAAAAGCAGAGCTAGAAACCAGGAAATAACACAAGCAGACCGCCTCCAATTTAGTTTTTAAAGGGTTAAAACAACATTTTTAAGAACGGGGATCATAAAACTGGTTTTCAGCTCATTTTCTGCTGTGAAATGCCAGATACCAAGAACCCGTGTCTATGGGCGGTCTGAATAGATAACTCCTGATCAAAGATTCAACAGACTGATTTAGCTTTTTATTCATTTTCTGTTACAGGAAATGACAGCACGTACGTGACCTCACTGAAATGTGGAGCTTAAACCAGCAA
>CM047986.1:33315387-33330776 GCA_026261665.1 Melanotaenia duboulayi | reverse complement strand
TTTTATTATTATTATTATTATTTTTATTTGGACAAAGAATACAGTTAATATAAATTGAGCTGAATTTCCTGTCATTATTTATTGTAAATATTACTGCTATGAGCACCGTCTGCAGGCTCGTACGCTCAGGTTTAGGTGTTTACTGTGAAAACGAGTCTTAGGTTACTGGTGCAAAAACACACTCAGAACAATGAGTTTCCAGAAAGCTTCAGACTTCAGTGTGACGGCTTAAATGTTGAGAAGATACAGGCATGAGGACGGCACATCACATCAAGCTCGGCTGACGTATTGCACTGCAGTCCTCGGCTAACAACAGGAGGGATGAAGAGTTCATGGCCTGTCTCTGAGATGGTTGGTGGCCTCCTCCCCACCGTGGAAAGGTATCACAACTGTAATGCTCTGAGGGGAGATGAAGAATGCGTGGGGACAGATTCTACACGAGGGCACACGTCCTGCTGTCACTTCACATGTTCCTGCATCACGTGGAGTTCATGGGATGGAAATAAGTCCGTCTCTTGTGGGAAAACTGTGGCACCGAGTGCAGGAATGGTCTGATTGATGGGTCTAATTTCAAATTCATGGCCCACTCAGTGGCCTGCTGATGGCAGCAGCGTCCAGTCAAACCCTGCATGGAGACGTGGAGGACAAAAATGACTCCATGAGGGATTTCAGTAACTGGATTTGTTTTGTGTGGTGGTCATAGTGTGAGGAAAGGTTTTCATTACATTTGAGTGTGTTAGAAAAGCATAAAGACAGTGAGAGGGCACAAAAGGTCTAAAATGGACGAAGATAGTTTCAAAGGCCGACTGATAAACTTGATCTTCATCGCGACCACGAGGCTGCAGGCGGAGCGCAGCAGCTAACAAAGTTCGGTGAGGTGCCGTCACATTTAGTCGATCTTCCACCGCGGCCGCCATGATGAACTCCTGATGAACTCGCTTGTATCTGTGGGAGCTGAGCAGACCGGCCGTGTGATTGGACGAGGCCGTGTTCCATATTTGGGAGATTACTGAGGCTAGGTCCGGCTACATCCCTGCTCACAACCCCCACCTTATGAGCAGGATGAGTGAAATGGCTCGGCAGGCTTTCTAAACTTCTCATGAAATGTGAAGCGCCTCGCTGCCTGGGGTCGGCGAGATGAAAGCCACATTTACTTAGAAAATTACTTTAAAAAAAGAAGAAGATTGTTTGTGTTTATCTGTTTAAAATATTAAAACAAAACTAAAGAAACATAGCAGTAAAAAAAAAAAAAACATTTTTATAGATTCTGTGAAAAATATTTAAATGAAATAAATTCTTTTAATTATAACATAATTTAAAGAATGTAAACTGTAATATTGTTGACAGGGTAAACAAACCTAAAATGATGATTTAATTAAATACAGTCGTTTCTAAAATCCATATAACTGAAAAATAGCTCATTTCTAAATATAATACATAAATTTGTTCATTTATACTTTTATACTTTATTATATAGTTTTCATATTTTACATTGAAAATTTGTGAAATGAGAAATATTAATACCAAACATAATTACATGCTATACATATAAGTGTGTTTAATTGTTAATGGCAGCTGTTCTCAGATATTTTCAAATTTGACTCAAAATTTTCATCAGTGGTAACATAAATTTTTAAATGAAGTTCAGTTATTTATTTATTTTTTTAATCTGTGGTCCTTAATGAAATTAAGACATTCATGTCTATTTCAGTACAAGAATTACTATCAAATGATCTTTTTTTTTTTTTTTTTTTACAAATAAATTATATATAAAAATGAAACAGAATCCATAATATTTCCCACCCTTGAGGATGGCTGCACGGTGTGGGTCGATCATCACACATGGAAGAATCTCAGCCTTCTCATGCGCTCAGATAATGAAGTAACGTGTTTACCTGAAACTGAATTATTGATGTTTTCTAGGAGACATTATCCAGTGTTGTTTTTTGTGCAGGTTAAAGATATAAATTAATCCTTTATTCCTATGTTATCATTCTTATTGTTCTCATCTGATTTCATAAACATGCTTGTACATGTTAAATATGTAACAGAAGTGTAAATGTCTGAACTGGTGCTTCCACTGTATTTCACCTACTGTAAGTCTCCTCTGCTGTATATTTAGTCTTTTTGGGGAAAATGTGGTGATGATTTGGAGAGAGCAGCGAACTGTGGCGTGAAGTTATTCCAGTTCGCCGTCGCCTGACATCCAAGCTGGTTTTGCAGGATTAACTTATCCTAGAAACCTTTTGACCTGGTGGCTACATGAACAGACTCGTCAGGGTTCATTCAGAGTTTAGCAATCCTGGTGCAGATCTTTGTGACGGTGGCTGGCGCAGAGATGGTGGTGATGGTGGTGATGCTGCGGTGGAGGTGGAGCAGGCGGGGTGGAGGTGGCGGCTCCCTCCTCTTGCCACACTAACCCCTGCCTGAACTCGGGATGCGCCTGTCCCACAGGCCTCTTCCTCACTCCCAAACTGTCACATGCTTTCTAGTCGTTGGTCCCGTCGAGATTTCACCCCCCATGCAGTTTTTGTAGATCCATCCACATCCTCGTTCTCTCATCACTGCTTCTTAATTTGTGTCATGGCCAGAGACTGAGGCTGTAGAAAACGGTCGGAGGCTCTAAAAGCTTAAAAATCCTACAAGTGTAGAAAACTTTCTGAAGGAAAAAAACAAACAAACAAAAAAAGGCTCAGACCCCTGCAGACAGAGGCCCCGGTCCCTATGGTGCCCTCAGCCACAGCATCATGTCGTCAGTAAGGGTTTAAATAAAGACACACAACCACTGACATAGTTTACAGACACGAGAAAACACTGAATTAAAAACACAATTCTTTCTTTCAGGGTTCCTAAATTTTCAAAGTATAATTTTACTATTTGTCTTGTGCTTTGTTCATGTTACTTTTCATCCAGAAGTTTAAAGTGAAAAGGTTCAGCGCTGCAGTACCGGTGCCTGACCAGAGCCGGTGGTGGCGCTATAACCTCACACTGGAGCTGCTCTTTATTGGTCCTTTTAGGTCTGTTTCTCTTAAGCCGGGTTTAGCGTGTGGCAACAGCTGGCACAAGTTTATGGATGGAAGCCGTTGGTGAGAAGAGGGAGGCGGGGTGTGAGGGGGGTTACAGACTATTCTCCCCGTTAACTTTTTTTTTCCCTTTCAGATAATCCCAGCACTCTGACCTCGTAGCGAAGCCTCCAGGCACAGTCGTGGCCAGCAGTGGGGATTGACTATGAGAAATTACAGCCGTGTGCTGGGATAAAGCTCCCTACAGCTTTTGCAATTTGGCTTCTTCTATCCTTATTTTTGATAAGCAGTGAAGTGTTCATTAAAAAAAATGGGCCAGCACTGTCTGATGTCATATATGTCCTTTTTTTTTAATGAAAATTTGTCACATGATAATAAACCTAAAGAAATATTAACATTTTAATTGTACATTTATTTATTTTATTTTTCACAGGTTTTTATATATAATATGTATAACGTATATATTTAATAATGAATTACATGTTCAAATTTTGACATGTCTGTGATGAAAAACCATTTAAAATGTTTTGGTGTCAAATTATAATTAATTGTTAATTAGTTTAACATTGTCAGCTTACAGGTTACCATTTAAACATTCACAAATAAGTAGAAATACAAAGTTTAGAGAATAAGAATAATAATTTCTATTTTCGAAACACTGAATTTAGTTAACTGCTGATCAGTTTGTTCTCTGATATTTCAGTGTGTCAGTCAGGTGAATGACTTTGATTGAAGAATTGATTGATGATGTTCTGGGCTCAGGATGGGATCTGATGTGGGTGGAAAATGTCTGAGAGGTTCATAAGGTTAAAAAAGAAGACAGGAAAAAAAGAAAAGCTGTATACATACATCTTATAGATAAATCTTATCTTTTTTTTCTCCAGTTCTGTAGTAAAATTCTGTTGGATTAGTCAAAGTTTAAACAAATTATGTTTAAGATTTTCTTTTGGATGCAAAACTAACATCCTCTTTGTCCAAAATCACCTTTAAGTTCCAACACAAACACTTTTGTTGTAATCATACGAGTGTGGTAGAACATCAGAAGTTAGTAAAGCACCACTGTGCTTCCCTATGAATTCTATTGTCATATTTAAAAGGAGAAGATTTTTGTTGCCTTGGCGGATACGCTGTGTGATCAGCGATGAAAGAAAGGTCAGTTTTCATTCAAAGGAAATAAATTAACCTCCATTTTCTCCCCAGACAGACACAAACCACCACAACCTTCACACTGACACCAACGTTTAGTTATTTTCCCAGACTTCTCGACGGTGCTCCATAATGAATTTTTTTCATCAATAACTCCTTCATGAACACTAATTCTAAAAAGAAATAAACTTGCTGGTGATTTCCCATATCCCAGATACCATCTGTGCTAGATTTGATTATTTTAATTCACTCATTTCGTTCCTTCCTTCGTGCAGCTTCATGTTCTTCTAGTAAATTCTAGATTCATTCTGAGTAGAGTGTAACATGTTTGGGATGAGGCTACTTTATAGTCCAAAAGAATCACAATAACAAACTGCTAATGTTAGCAGCTGCAAGCGGTCGCTAGCTTCCAGTTCAAATCAAACCAGTTTTTTATGAAGCACTTTTCATGCAGTAAACAGGAAGTGCTTCATATTAAACAAACAACTTGTGCTTATAAAAATAAAACAACCTTGACACACAAGTATAACAAAGCCATTTAAAACACCCACCTCTTTATAGTCTCTTTCACACAATCACACACCCACAAAGTACAAGTACACTCCCCCCACCCATCCCATCCCACGCCTACCCCGTGGACCGCAGTCCAAAAAAAGATCTGGCTCGATGCTGCGGTGAGGGAACGATATCTTGGGGATCCATTTACACCTCCGCCCCCACCCCATGACCACCCATACTATGGCAGGCTGGAGTCCACAACACAGTCATAGGACTTCAATGCAGGACCCCAGCCACCCGGAGGGTGATCACCATGGCAACAACCAAGCAGGAAAGGCCACCGGTGTGGAGCATCTTCATGAGAAGGAGTTAAAAGTAAAAACAAGAACAAGTAAACCTAAAAACTAAGAACAGATAAGAGAAGCAAGATAAAGAATAAAATAATAATAAAATAGACTAAACATGGATAATAAATAAAAATCAGTAAAAAGCTTCAGCTAGAAAAGGATGTTTTTTTTCTCTTTTTTTAAGTCTCTGCATATATATATACTGTATGCAGATCCTACTAATCCTCAGGATGGGGCATTAGATCGAAGTCAAGATTGGATGCAACTGTTGGTTTTCCTTAACTAGACTATAATTTATCATGAATTGGTTCAAACTGATTTGCCTGTAAAGCGCTGAGATGACGTTGTGGAGCGGCGCTTTACAAATGAAGCTAACTGAGGTGAATGTGTGCAGCTCTCTGGCCAGCTGTACCACGCTTCATCGGCTTCATAGAACAGCAGCTGCTCCCGGCCAAAATGCATAATGGTTCGTGTTAACAGAAGTACTGTACAGCTTCTTTACACTACTTTTAGTAGTAGCATTGTACTACATATCGAGCTTGAAATACAATTTGCAGTGAACAGAAGGTTTTAGATGAAACCTTGAAAAGCACTAAGGTAACGCTGGCTCCCGACATGGTGGATTAGAACTAGTCTGCAATTCAAATCCAGCTTCACTTAGCATCGTTAGCTAGCGCTACGAATATGTGATGTTAGTTATTCTGCTCATGCACTGCTCAGGCGCACAGGTCTCTCTACAACTAGAACCTTCTAAATTTGATCATGAAGTTAAGCCTGCAAGGAGAGGCTAATCTGAAAAGAGGGAGGCATTTCAGCCTGCAGTTCTACGTAAAACAGGCTGGGAAGAAAAGTACCATTTTGCAATTAAATATATGAATCAATTTAAAAAAATGTTTATCTTTGTTATTATTATTATTAAGTACGTCATATGTTTGTCACAACAGGAATTAAAAAAAGTAATGAATAATTTATATTTAAATTTATTTTTTACATAATTTCTCATGGTTTTTATTTTCTTATTTCATCAATTTACCATCCGCTTTCACAGCCAAGTTGGGCTCATGTGTTAAATATAAATAAAAAAAAACTGAATGAGATAATTTGCAATTCCAATAAACCTGTATTTTATTTAAAAAAAGACCATGTTAAATTCTGAAAGTGAGGCATTTTAATTCATCTCATTTTGAGTTTGTTGTCAGTAATGCGGCTGTTGAGATTTGGGACTGGGACAACAAAAGGCTGTGAAGTAACTGGTACTTCAAGAAAACAGCCGGGGGAACGTGAATAATTAGGTTAATCTGCACAAGTCAGTAAGTAGAAGCGACAGCCTCAACAATCTGCGAACAAATATGACCACAAATTCTGGAGTGACGGAGACTCGGGCAGCTCGGCAGCCGCTTCATGTTTCTCTGAACCTTTCCCTGTCAAGTTACAATCAAATAAATGCTACTTGTGCCCAAACACCCTTTAAAATGTGACACAATTTCAGGAAAACATTTATATAAAATTGTTTTTTATGGGAGAATATCCCACAGAAGCACTTATACAGAACATAATGTCAAAACACTGGAAGGTTTTTTAGTATTTGGATGTTTTTAACACTACTTAGTTTCTAAGTTAGAAACTTGTCATCTGTGATAGTTTAAGGGCTTTTTCAGTTACATTAACAGTTAAAATACGTCCCTTCTGCAACCACTACTTCCCCTGCCTGCACGGGTCTGAGATGAATAATAGATAAATGCATTCGGACAAATGGAAAAATTCTTTTGAGAACATTTTTACAACTGTATTTTTAGCTGGCTTTTATGTCCATGCAACATTTCTTCCATTGGAGTGTGTGCTGCTATTAGAGAAACCACGAAACTAAATGTTTTGAAATCACTTCTGTGTACCGTCCCTTTCAGACATCCCCAGTACATCCACAATGTTTATTTTTTCTTCCTCTATCTCTCACTTTTATTCCAGGTCTTTGGTGGCGGCCTGTCGGATGACAGCTGGGAGCATCACTGCAAACACCACATTAATACTTAATGCCATGAAACATTGCTTGAGCAGCCTTTTAAACGGTTCAAAAAACACAAAAATGGAATGATTTCAGTTTGAGACTTTGAACCCAGTCAAGCCATGAATAGATCTCTGTACGTATTAATGGAGAAGGTCGTCCTCTCTGAGGTTTACACATGCTCTGCTAAACCACATTCTGTTTTTCCAATAGCTTTTTGTGAGTACTTTGAGTATTTGACATTGGTAAAGAGCTCTGAAGGATGTGGACATAAGTCATATTTGAACAGGAATTAAAAATAGTATAAAAACTAGGAAATTTTCCGAAGAGATTTTGATGGTTCCAGATGCTGAATCATCACACTTTAATCACTGATGTCCATTTTAAACACATCATTTGTCCTCGAACCTCCTCACAAACATAGACTTGCTATTCAAAAAGGAGTTGAATAATAAAAATGTTGTTTTTAGGCTTTAAGGGGTTCTGGATGTTGTTTGTTGGCTTTCAACGGTTGCTCGACTTTCCTGAGCTTTTGTTTCTTGGTTTTAAACAGACTGGTTTGGTCGAGGATGGAGAAATGATAACAGTAACAGTAATAATGCCTCTGATGATGAATTAATTAGCACACATTTTAAGTGCAGTCAGCTTTACAAACGTGAGCGCACAGTCTTGATGAAATTATCGCAGCAGAAACAGACGGATGAAGAAACACTTAACCATCACAGCTTCATGGACCGGCAGGTAGCGTAAGGTGAGAGAACTGGGTCTAAGTGAGGTTTAAAGTCTGAGTCTATGCAGTCAAATGTAAACATGCTAAATTCAAAAACCATGTTTCTGTTAGTCAGCGCTCTAACATTATAAAGGCCATAAACAGCTTTAAACAATTTTATCTGAGGTTTAGTTCCTTCAATTGTGTCTGTAATGGAAAACTATTAGTTGCATCATGGGCCTTATTTCATTTGTAGCTTGTCAATCAGTCTGTGAATAAGCCCCAGCAGCTGTGACACATCACTTTAACTTGTATTTGTATGAGGAGGCAGCTCTGTGGAATCAGAAAAATAAAACTCATCTTTGACCGTCTGTGGAGATCTGCTAATGACCTGTAGGGATGCTGTTGACTGCCAAATCTAACACACACTGCATGAGAGCACTAACAGTACTGTAGTCTCTTTTTATCCAGTCTGCTCCTGTTACGTGCGTGGAAGAAGAAGAAAAAAAGGAAACTCGGGACCAACGGGGATCCTTTGGGACTGTGATTCTGTTAAGCACTCTGAAACTCATTTTTGTAGCGTCTCTCTTCTCTGTCTACATCTCCGTGCCTCTTCAGTCCCAGGCCACATAAAGCCACATCAATACCGCAGTAGGGAGGTGGCACCACACAAATGTAAACAGTGAAAATGGAGCACAAAGGAGGGAAGAAAAAGGTGAGACATGCCATCCTGGTCAGATTTAATAAAGGAGACTAATCAAAAACCAGAAGGGTGGATGGACGGGGATATGGAAAAGCACTTTAAAGAGGATTGTTGTGCAGATGTCAGTGAAACAGCATCACGGGCGTAAGTCAGACATTAAGAACGGCCACCCTCTGAATGGCTCCTGTATGTTGAGTCCTGTGGGAGAGCCGAACAGCACCAGCGGGTAGCCAGGAGTGCCTCTCGGACTTTAATCCTCCACAGTTAGAGTGGGGAAGGCAGGAGGAATTAAATTTTTCACAGTTGTTACCGTGGCGGTGGGAACCTGCTGCTGCTCTTTCTACGAGTCATAAAGTATTCAGCTGGCCCTCCTCTACTGTTTGACATTTTGTTTTTGCTCCTCCTGTGTACTGCTAGCCTAGATTAAAAGACTCGCTGTTTTTCACCTAATACAAGCCCCCCCAGCTGTGACGCACTAACTCCTTTCAAATGTCGGACTATCACCTGGAACAGAGGCTCTCAGCATGTTAGTTACAGTTATATTCTGCTGCCAGGATAACTTAGATTTACTGTAGGTTGCCTACCACAGCTACATTCACGGATTTAGCTTCAACGTGATCAAGCTACACGTAAAATAAAAGTAAGTAAAAAAAACAAAAAAACAACATTAAAGTCTGTAATATTCCTGCAGCAGGACGCCAGAAAAAATGTGTAAGGTGTGAAATTACATGAAAATGACTTAGTATTTATATAGTTTATACATTTAATTTAATATAACATTTGTTTGTTTATTTTGGCTTTTAATGTTTGATGAAATATCTACGTATAATAATTAAATTACCTACAGTCAGTAAAAATATAAATAATGAGTCAAGAAATGAGAGAAAATCTTTATCAGGTGGTTTTATTACAGAATTTTATAGAAAATTATTGTATTTAGTGTGTTTAAAAGTAAAGCAACCACCTGTAAAAATTAAAAACAAACAAACAAACAAAAAAAAATAGGATACACTTTATTGATGCCAGTTGAGAAATTTGTCCTCTGCATCTCTCGGTATCACTGGGATGCCCGGTATTCCTGCACCTGGGGGCCAGTTGGGCGTTGGGGACCTTACTCATATGTCTGTTTGCAGGAACTATTATTTATATTATTTTATTTACGATCACTCTGATTTTGATTGTTATTAATATTACTTTATTGTGCTGTCATGATTATTATTATTATCAGTAATATCATAGTCAGTATTTTTTCTTATAATCTTAACATCAACACTCAAACCTCGCCAGCTACTGTTTGGGACTCTTTCACCATTATTTTAACCTTTGTTCATTTTGTTAATTTTCTTTGTATTTGTTTTGTTTATCTGTTTGTGTTTTGCTGCTTTACACTTTGTCACCTACGTAATTGCACTTTAAATACTATCACAATCTGAATAAAAAAAAAAACTGCATATATTGTCTTAATAAAATAATTTATCACTATTTTATTTTAAACTTAGATTTGACCAAAAATCTGATAAATCTGAAAATGAAAATAACAGTGTTATAAAAAGTTCCAGGTTCCAGGTAAGTTTCAGTTACAGGTTTCCTGCATTACTTTACACATGTAAATTTGTAGTATGTTTCCATAATTTTATTGGTATTTCCATGTGTTTCAAAATCACAGGAAAAAACTACTAAATAATACAGAAAACTGTAATAACAGGTTTTTTTTTACAGTGTAAACCGAAACCATAAAAATAAATGACCATTTGATTAAAGTTGCATGAAAAGGAATTCTGAGCTCGTGGCAGCTGGAGAAGAAGCTGTTTTCAAGACATTTTAGCAAAGACCCTTTTACGCAAATGTAACTTTTTTTTTCATTTATTTAGCTGCAGGTTGAATCAAAAATATTATTTCATCATAATTTGACAGTGTGAATAAACTCACTTCAGATGCACAGTTTTGCCGTCTGTTTTGAAATATCCAGGCCATCCCTCAGGGTTTATTAAAGCCAAGACAAAGACAGAACCACAGCGGAAAAGGGGAGCTCCTCACCCACTGGTTTCAATGTCTAGACACCACATCGGGGGCTAATCGAAGAGATCAAACAGATTTAACACTTCGCTAATGCAGATCAAAGACTTACCAGCCCGTATTCAGCGTGGGGGGGATTGAGAAATAAATTGGGGACCTGATGTGAGCAAGAACAGGAGTAATGAGCTGACTGCTGTTTGATTCATGTGCAGAAAAAAATAAAAGTAAATAATGATGATGTGTCGAGAAGGCAGACAGTCTCATCTGTTTATTTGCTTGTGTCTATTTGTTAAAGTGGATTGATTTCTGACCATCTGAATGCAGAATGCTGAATGTGTTATTATGACAATATACTTAGACTCTTTGAAGGCCCCCGGCCCCCCGCCACTGCCCATGTTTGTGGCGTACATCTCGTAGATGTGACACCAATCAGAAGGTCTAAGCAGCCTGAGCTCCATCATCAACCTTTACCGCTCCGTAATCAACAAGCAAATCAGACCTGCAATGTAAAAAGAGCAGTAACCAATCAATCTGATCATCACAGCAACTTTCAGCGGAAGGTGAAACTTAAACGTCTGAAACAATCATCAGACTTCCGAATTCTCCACAGTGTGAGCAGATGCGGCTAAATGGTGCTGCAGCTACACAACAACACATATGTTTAAATATATTTATGGAGTCAGCATCAGACTATGAGCAGAACTCAACAACAGAGCTTCAATCAGGCAAAAACCCAGAGGTTTGAATATCTTTGTGGTATTTAATGTATTGTTTCTGTCTGCCTGGGACTAGCTTCCATCTCTGCGTGGTCTGTACTCCTTGTGTGACATTCTTCTTTCTGTTTGTGGCTGCTTTGGTTCTCAAAGTGTATCATAAACTTAACCACAAACGTTTTTTCTAAGAATAACCAAGTATTTTGGTGCCTTTATCCAACCACAAAACTGTGCTGCCTAAACGAAACTGAACAAAAAGCAGTGAGTGAATCGTGGATGTAGAAAAAATCCTGTGATGCCCTCCTTCATTTAGCTTCTCCCCTCCAGCCTCCTCATTAGGATCTTATTAATACTGGACTTGATATGAAAATGCTCTGCATAGATGCTATATGTTGGTGAATTTTTGCTTGTATTCAAACCCGCAGAAGTTTGCAGACTCTAGTACTTTCAGCAAATGTCTGCAGGGCCAGCGAAACCAAAATCGAAGATGATGTTCAGGAAGTTGTGAGACGCCTGATTATTTCCACGGATTAGATGGGAGTTCAGCTCTAGATACCTTTAAAAGTGTGATGTCATAGGTCTGTCTATGTTCTCAATGGGTGATATAATCTTTGAATTGGAAAAATAGTTTATTTCCTGATATCTTGAATTATTTGCTGCTTCAGCCCAGCTTTTACATGAGCAAGCAGATAAAAACATAGAAATCTTGGAAGTCTAGAATCTTAGCCAACATAGAGGGACTCTTACCAACTGAAGTCACTTCCAAACCTTTAGCCAAGTGATCACTGCTAACTCTGACATTATCTGACTCTGCTACTTTTGATCCCAATTAAACAAGATACTTAAATTCTTGGATCTCTCTCTTTTTCATGAGCGTCTACTACTCTAAAGGAACCTTATGCTTTAAATGATTGTCACAGCCAAAAACATTAAACATGGGGAACTTTCCGAGGATGAAAACCACTTTGATCGCTTCCAGCTCTTTTAACCAGTTATGTGTTCTTGTTTTCAGCTTTCAATGTGTCATTCCATGTTAATGTGCTAAAATACAGTACAAGGCAGGTTTGTTACTCTCTCACAGTGTACAGTGTGAGCTCTTAATCTTACTCCTGCTAAAGTAGCTATTGTGAAAGAAGGAGGATCATGATACTGTGGTCCTGGAGCCTATGGTGCTGCAGATGCTCCACGCACAGAGAGTTAGTATGACCACCACTTCACGCTACACACAACTAATGAGGCAGATGTGGTGTCTTGTAAATACAAGCAATAATTCTTGAATCAGTCCATCGACACCTGGACCACAGACATAGACCTATGAGTGTGTCTCAATCTGCGCACTTCTATACTTCAAACACTATATTTAAGAGCATGACGCTGAAATTTCAGCAAAAACTTGGCACTAGTGTGAAACATCGAATACTACGCCCACGGCATTTTGCTGACGTAGCGAAAGGGGAAGGACTTTCAACCAGTTTTTCAGAGCTGAATAATGGTGGCCACCGTCTCAGTGGTACCGATGCAGACAGAGGCTACTTTGTTCAGATGTAAATATGAAGTTATTCTATCATTCCAATATAAACGGCAGCATGCTACCTATCTCTTCTACCCCTGACAACAGTAATGAATCTGGTGATTTGTTGGAGGCTGCGGTTATACCGACTCAGTAGAGTTAGTACACGTAAATGTTAGCAGTTTCTTAGATGCTTTCACTGATGCAGACAGGCTTTAAGTGTTAGAAATGATTAATGCTGTAGGTTCTGTATGTTTACAGATGTTTACGTGGGTGGTGTGGTTTGGTGTGTAGAATGGCCGTCTTGTAGCCGAAGGGTTGCCGGTTCTATCCTCGGCCTGGCAAGCTCATGTCGAGGTGTCCCTGAGCAAGACACCGAACCCAATAATTGCTCCTGATGGGTCGTCCGCCATCTGTGTGTAAATGTGTGAATGTGATGTATAATGTGAAGCGCTTCGGGTAAAGTGCTATATAAATACTGACCATTAACCATTTTTTCATCAGTGTTGAACCTCCAGATTAAGCACTGCGGTGTCTGTGACGTAAACGAAACAGTCCTCGATCTGAAAACTGATACGGAAACAACAGCAGTTAGAGAAGCAGTGGTACCACTGAGTAAGCAGTAGATGTAAAGGTTTACAAGACTGTAGATTACTTTAGATAAAAGAGTGTGCAAAGTACCCATAAAGTACATATACATATAACATTTGCTTTCATATGGACTGCCACTGTGTGTTCAGCATAGGTCACTGTGGCATTAAACTACCGAGCCTGCAGTGGCACTGCGGTATTTATGTGGTAGTACCAGCTGGGGCGAGGACGCTGCTGTGGAGGCAAGAGAGAAATAACTGAAAAATCGTTCCAATGAAAAAGTTTTCTGCATCCCTGTTTTAGCATTTTCTTTACTGCATTTCATATTTTAAACCATGATTTCTAGTACAATCATTTCCTGTTGCCAGACATGGACGGTATCAGTGTAAACACCAGTGAAAACAGATGTATAATGTAACATACTTTAATTAAGATATCTTTACTGTTTTACTAGTGTTTTAAATCGTACTTTATAATAATATGAATGGGGGAGACATGCAAAGACACATGAACGTGTGTGCTAATGGTGTCTATTGTTATCTACTGAGGTAGACTAATATAGTGGAGGCCACAGTACTTTGTTACACAAATGAGGCCTTTTAAAGGCATTTATTAGCATAAAGTGCGATGACATGCAAACNCTTTTAAAGGCATTTAATAGCATAAAGTGCGATGACATGCAAAAACGCATGTGAACGTTATTTTGGATGTGGATTTTGGAAGAACTTAATCGGACGGATTGTCCCTGAAAAGGTATTAATGGAGCTGGCTGCTGTTAGGCATCATGTAGGCGGGTCCTATCCCTTAAAATAAATACGCGTACGTTCTAACTCATGTTCGGCCAATCAAAGGAGGATCCTGCATCAGCATTGCAGGTGGTGTAGTTTACAGGTGGGGTTAAGTAAGGAGTAAACAAAAGAAAGTATAAGAATAACTACATTGCATCAATGGCAGAAAATTACACCCAAAGTATAGTAAACAAAGAGCAGACGTACATTCTCAGAAGAACTGCACAGATCTATATTCTCCACCTTGCATCTCTTGATGTGGAAAGGAAGAGCCTGAAGAGGGACCATCTGCTGGCATATACACAGGGCTTTGGGCATGTTAGCAAATTATTTTGCATCTGGTGGTAATGGGTTAGTGTCAATTTGCTCCTTTAAAGGAACTACTGTATGTACAGTGTACACTTTCCATTTCTTCTTGCTTCTTTCAGCTGTTGTCCGCTGTATCCATTTGCATCAACAGGAATAACAACGAAATTGTGCTGCTTACCTCCACCTAGAAAACAAAACACAGCAGCTGTGAATGGACTGTACTTTCAAAGTGCTTCTATGTTTTCAATTCTCAGGTTCATCCTGTGCCACATGCTATGATAATAAACCTTTTATTGAGGAAAACTAAAACTTTTTAAAAATAATGTATAATAGAAATATTTAAAATCCATTCATACCTCTGGATTTGTGTATCCACCTCATATACTTCTAAGTGTTCACTAACAAATCTGTCAACTTGCATCACACAAAGGGATCAATGTAATGAATACCTCAATAAATGCATTTTATTATGACATACATCTGAATGTGTGATGCTTCCAGCAACTGGCAGAACGTTTCCCAAGGCCAGCCAGTATAAACTGAAGTTCTTCATCTCCTTTGTGTGTTTTTGAATGTTTTTTTTAAGCAGGAAAAAGTTCACCCCAAAACTTTTTTGTGGTCGTGCATCCGGTGCAAAATACTCTACATCAGAATAAGCGCTGGGGGCACCCCACTGCTTGTCCTGTTTGTGGATGTGTCTCTCGTTGGGCTCCAGAAGACCAGAAGCTGCAGCAATGGTAAAATTTACGTAGATTTAATATTAATAACTCATTTAGCAAATATAAATCTTGATAGATTAACTTAATGGTATTAATGATTAATAATTTTAATAGTTACCTGATTTTGTTCGGAGTTGGTGCTGCTTTCACCTTCAGCCATCTTGCCGCCTCGAACAAACATCGAACACACTTTGTGAAATCAAGTTATTTTCTGTTCTATGAACAATGTCTGTTACCTGGGTGACACAGCTTTTGTTTCACGTTTCACAGCTGTTGGTTCGTAAATTCATAACAAAAAAAACTTAAACATAAAAG
>CM047986.1:33265775-33281710 GCA_026261665.1 Melanotaenia duboulayi | reverse complement strand
TGGTGGGAGGAAGCCGGAGAACCCGGAGAGAACCCACGCATGCACGGGGAGAACATGCAGAAAGGCCACCACCCCCAAGGTTCGAACCTCCCCCCAGCCGAGATTCGAACCAGCGACCTTCTTGCTGTGAGGCTGCGGTGCTAACCACCACACAACCGTGCAGCCCCGAAACCTTGCTTTTCTTGAGAACCTTCAGAACCTGAATTTCGGAGACAGCCAGCAAAGCTTAATGTATAACTACTGTACAACGTCTGGAATCATTTGTAAACATTCATTCACATGTGCTAGATCTATGGGTGCAGTTTGACCCCAGGCTCATCCCTGCTCACCAAAACGTTGCCCAGCTGTATGGAAACAGCTTTCTTTGCCAGTTTGGTGTCTGAGCTGTAACTCCTCTGTTTTCTGAAACATCTCCAAACAGAATTTTGCAGACAACAGAGAAAACGTTCAAAAAGATGACCATCCGATGCATGCTACGTAATAATGCCCACAGGCAAACTGTCACATGTATGTCTGCTGTTGATGGGAAGGTTTATGCTCCTCACAGGTGGAACAAACGCCCAGCAGCTGCAGGTCTGCTGAAACTCTCGGCAGTTTTAAATCAGGGTTAAAAACCTTCCTAATCATTGCCTATTATCAAAACAACTTTATTCCTCACACTGGAACTTCATTTCTTGCATTTTATCTATTTTATTTGACCTTTTTTCTTTGTTTATATTTAATTTCTTTTAAAGTTTGTTTTTAAAACACTTGTCATTGCTTCCTGCACCTGTTGTGATGCTTTTAATGTTTAATGTAAAGCACTTTGAATTGTCTTGTTCATGACATCTGCTATACAAATAAACTTGATGTCTAATGAATGTGTGAATGTGACTGAAGCCCTGCTGTGAGAAGCAGGGTTCTTCCTGGACAGGATCATCACAGGGCTAGCACACAGACCACTGTGCAGGCTCACAGTAACCAACTAGCAATTTAAACAAACAGGCATGCATGTGAACTGTGGGGGGACCCTGGAGCACCCGGTAAAAACCCACATGGGCTCAGGGAGAACAAGCAAACATGCAAAAACCCCAGCTGACCTCCAACTAGGAGCAAAGCGGCACCGCGAGCATCTGCGACATGATGCTTTGTTAAAGAGGTTGTTTAGTTCATATTTTTGTCTTTTTTATTTTGCAGTTTTACAACAACATCCTCACACCGAGAATTTAAAGATGAATTTTTACAAGGAACAGAGATTAAAATGAATCTCCTCTGCAGTCTGATCATCAGAACCCTAAAGATCAGACTTGATTTGACATGGTCAGTCATGCAGATCTACAAGTTGGAAGATTTTGTTCTGGGATTTATTAACACACGTTGTGGGTGTGAAATAAAATAAAAGGATAGGTCTCGGCTGCAGGTTAGAATTTAAACCATCACGTTCCCTAAACTGACTTCATGTTTAGTGGTTTGTGGTTCAGTTTTTGTGCTGGTTGTTTCAGATCACTGATGGGGTCTAATAATTCAACAGAAGAAAAGGCAAAATTACAAAACGTAATGTTGCTGTAATATGGTAACAGTATAATAGGACAGTTTATTTCTCTCCTTTCTTTGTCAACAGCCTTCACTTAACTCTTGCTCCCTGATGTTAAATTGGCTTGTAGACAAAAAGACTTGTCAAGAGCTCTTTGATATACACTCTGATAAAAGATATATATCATCAATGAATCAAGGAGAGTAACGGATTCTTGTGGAAAGCCAACAGAGTCCTGCAGATAAATAAAAAAAAAGGTTTCCCATCTGGCAGACGGGCGTTGTTTAGATTCACTTCCAGCTCCTTTTTGGAAGGAAACCAATTTGATGGAGAAAATGGACGATATAAAGTCTGCAAGTCCAACTAATTCATGGCATGAAAATACTGCTTGTGTTTTAGTACGGAGGCCAATGTCAGCAAACTCCCTGCAGCGACAGTTAGCCAAATAAGCTTTGTCTGCTCACACAGTCCAAGTCGAGGTCTGCACAGAAAGATTTATCACCATGCCATTGTTGTTGTTTGAATAACTCTAGAAAAGCAACCTCACACATACTTCCACTTGTGAGATCTATGCAGTTTGAAGTCATTGTGCAGAGAGTAAACTTCGCTGGAGGACAGCAGGCCTGTCACAGCTGCATTTGAGCAGGACTTGAAATGTAGCAGGGCAAATGTGCCAACGTGAGAGAAAACAGCATCTCCGAGAGACATCCGCCTCTATAGAATCATCAGTGGTTTATGGACTCAGTCAGGAGTGCAACCATTCAGGTTGCATGAACCTCTTCTGTAAGTGCTATTAAATCAGATAAAATGATAAACGTTTTCTTTTTTACTCAGTGAAATCCACATTTGTGCTGGATCAAGTTTCATCACTCATGTCGTTTCCTGGTGTTTTTGCTGACCATCATCAACTTATAACTGAGGTTTTCAGCAAATATAATGTACATTGACTGTTTTTTGACCACAGAGATTTATTTTTCCCCAAACCATAAAACTTTGTCAGACTGATCTGTTCATTAGTTCCTTCAAAGTGAGTTATGACACCTGTGAGCAACAGTGGAAAACATGCTATTATGAGGTTAGTTGTTCGAGTAGCTTTTTGATTTATTTGATCTTTATTTAACCAGGAAGTCCCCTGAGACTACCATCTCTTTTTCCAGGTAGACCAGGCCAAGAAGGAAAGTCAACACATATAAAACCAGCACACAATAAAACAGATACAAAGACTCCTTCACTGCTCAGTCCATCACACTCCTTGCTTCAGGGAGGTTTATTTTAGCTTAAATTTTTATCTTTTGTTGATGTTTAAGAAATTTAGTTTGGTTAATAGCACCTATCTGATTCCATATGTAGGCCAGAAGAAAGGGATTTGTACAGCAACCAGACAATGCCACCCTCGGAATTTCATCCAGGAAAATATATCCAGGTGGTGGACTCACCACCAGGTCTGTTATGCACGAGGCAGAGACAACAGTTCCAGTAAACAAGGAATTTATTAATACTATCAATTTAAACTACTATAAGTAAAATAACCATAAAACAGCAAGGAAGGTAAATCAGGGCTGAGACCTACTAGATGGAGGGGTCCCAGGAACACCACACATCAAGTTAAATAAACCAAAACAACTTAATCCAGAACACACACGAAGAGGCACCACCACCAAGGACTCCAATCCACCACCGTAGGCTCAGCACCTGAGGAAGCGAAGGAAAGCGAAAAGGATCATTAAAAAGTACACTTAAAATAAAACAAAAATGAATTGATGAGGGAACAGTAATCTTAACAAACTATATCAAGCTGATACAATTTCCATTATTACACGCACACACACATTAAAATGGCAGATCAACGCCAATGGTGGAATTCACACTGGTCATCGGGTGTCTGTGTCACCAAAAATAGTCTAAATGTTTTTGAAGCAAAGCAAGACTTTTCCTCTAAAGCAAAGCAGCAGTGGTCTTCTGCAGGAAGTGATCTGCACGGCTAAGCTGTAGCCCAGTCAGGTGATCCGGACTACACGGCGTGACATGCAGCAGGTTACAGCAGCATGCAGCATCAGTCAGCGGTTTATAAGTGACCCACGAGTTCGGTGAGGAGCACACAGCCTGCAACATAACCAATGAGCAGCACTATACGGACAAAACGCTGCGAGCCTACCTGCCACCTTCCAGGAGGGGAAGTCCCGGATGCCAGGAAGTGATGTAATCCCAGCCACCAGCAAGCAAGAGAGGCAGTGTGCACCTTCTGCTTTCCTTTCATATGGTCTTCCCCTCCAGTAAACTGCTGGCAAAGTGCTGGAAGCCATCAGTAGACACAAGCGTGTCCTGCTACACATACATGTCCCGTCTGCTACGAGGCAACCACATAGCATGAATCTGCCACCTCCATGCTTCATTCAGATTATTGTCATTTAAAACCCGGTGGCATGATAAGAACAAAACTGTTTCCCGGGTCGCTGCATGCGCAGCTTGTTTATTAAAACAAAATAATTTAAAATGTAATAAAACCATAAAAAGGACAACAAAAAATGAATAAAATCTTAATTTAAAACTCCCCGCAATGAAAGGTGGTCAGTGTGCAGTAACAGCAGCAAACATCAGCAGCAACAGTTCATAGGGGCAGAGACCTGTTGCAACATCAAGGAATGTTGTTTTAGTATTCTTGTTTAGTACTGTTTCAGTATTTGGTGGTGGAGGATGGGTCTTGCAGTGTGACTGCATTCAGATAAAAGGTGTTTCTCAGTCTGGATGTTCTTACTGGGATGCAGCACAGCCTCCTTCCTGAGGGCAGGGAGGTGAGTAGTCCCTATGCAGCATGGTGGTGCAGGCTTAAGTTTTGTTTTTGCCACATCAGAGGTAAAAATTATTGTCTTACTCAAATATATAAATGAGCTGCTCTCATTTCGATTGTTCATAAAGATTGAAGGACTGCAGGTAACTGATAACTCTAGATAATATCATCCACAGATAAACTCAAATAAATGATCTAATAAATGCTGAAACAGTGGAGAACTGTTAGTTTAAGTTTGGATTTAACCAACCACAGATTCAGTCAAATGAATGAATGATAGTTTTAATTTAATTTTCTTCATCATCTTGCGGCTCACTGATTGCTGCTAGGCACCAGACAGAATGCACCAATTAGATATCCAAACTATTTTGAGTATGTCACTTCTGCCACAACAGAATTTTTGAAAAATTCAGAAAGTAATGGTCATTAACCACATTACGTTCTATATTAAGGTCTCCAGTACTTTATATAGGACTGTATCAACACAGTGTTATAACAAAGATCCCTCCTGAGCCTTTGCACATGGAGCAATAAGCTCGCGGGCTCAGTCACCAACATGGAGCGCTATAGACAGCATTTTAACCCAGGATGGGAAGAAAAATATTTTTTTTACAAATATTAAGTCAGACTCACCTGTAATCAGTCTGTGGCTGTACAAGACAACATGATACGTCATCACTACGACGCGAAACATGTAGTGTTCTCTACCATTTACGTACCACGGAGAGGCACGGAAGGAGAAGTCCAGTGAGCTACTAACTTTGTTCACAGCAAAGCACCCTCGCATGGCCCTCAGCTGTCCAGGACAGCATGACACAGGCCAGCTATGAAATATTAACTCTAATTGCCAAGACTAGAAAATCTTTTTCAGCTGGGGATTCTGTTAGAGCGTCTGTCCACAGTGTCGTCATTGGTGTGCCCATCCCAGGAAAGGGTCTTCTCTCAAACCAGCCTCTCCTGCTACATGGTGACCCGCCGTGTTGAAGATGAGTTGGATTTACAATTTTTTCATTAGCATGTGATGAGTGCATTTTGAATTGATAGGATGTCTCATTTTAACATTTGCACCACACCCACACGCTCCATCTTCGCACCACATCCTAAAACCTGGATGTGTTTGAAAGTGATAATTTGTCTTACGATAGATAGGTTTTATAAGTGGTGGGCCTAAGGACAGGTTTACTGGGACTGCAGCCCAAATGTCGAGAGCCTAATACAATTATCTATAATGTCAAGCAGACTTTTTTTTAATTATTTTTCCTTCCAACAAGTCAGACGGAGCTGGAGTCAACAATCACAGTACACAGTGACTGCAGCCTAGGCGGGAGACAATGGTAACAGGAGGCTTTTGGTGTGGTTTCATGTCTATATGCCAAAAAAAAAAAGCAGATTATATGGAGTTCCTATGGTTGCAATGCCTTTCTAAGTGAAAATGTATTCCTCTTATATTCAACTGCAGTGCTTGGTGGTCCCAGCTGTTATATGTAGTATTAATAAACAGGCTCTTTCATGTGTGTGTTAACATGCTGTGTGCACTGTGCTGTCTTACTGGCTGATTACCACTTCTGTCCTTCATTTTCATCTGATTAGAATTCAGTTTTCTGACCTCACCCTCCTCCTTTTCTTTGTTTTTTTCTGCTTTTTCATCCGTCATGAGGACACAGTCAGAAGCCACAGATGCTGAATTTCTTTCAAGCCGTGTTAAATGCAAGAAAAGGCTGACATCCGTATACTCCATCGAATCACACACAGCTGGCCATGCATGCAGAATCTGACTCAGTAATGAAGCAAAGGGCAAGAGGTACGGTTTGTAAATGTCACAAATCATTCATATCAGCAGTTTTTTCTGTTTGCTTGGAAACATATTTATTTGCATACACTGAGAGTCTGAAAGTACCAACAGAATTGATTCTTTTCTAATGACAGCCATTTACTTTGGGAGGAGTCATATTGGGCTGATTGCATTTGATCACCACTTTCATACCTTTAAAAGGATCTGAATCAAATATGAACTTCATACCCGAGCTATGACATCACATCTGTGCCTCAACCTTCATCCCTTAGCAGAGAAAATCACCATAGTTGTGGTTTCCAGTAGCAACCGCTGCTAACAGCTTCTTGTTAGAGAGCAGACAAAACAATGGGAGAGAAAATCTAAAAAAAATAAAATAAATAAGTGTGGAGTATGAGCAGCCTCCAGTAATGAACTGTAAAGTACTGGGTGAAGACTGACTCACTTCTATGCTTTCAATGTGTCTGATCGTCAAGGACCATTTGTTACTGTGCACAACATGAGCGCTACGCAAACAGGTCACTGATGCTAAAATCTAATTTATTTAGTCCAAGAACAATTCTTCATATCGAATTAAATTATGAATAAAGAACATTAATTACTGACACCTCATGCGTCAAGAACTAACAACTTGTTTCACCAACGTTCACAGCCAGAAGAACATTTTCATACCGCAATCACAGATTACTTCTACTCTAACTAGTCTAAACCTCCAATTCATAACATGGGTCAAAATTCGCCCACATTCATTTCCCTTGTTGTTTAAACCTGGCAGAATGTCTTTTTGCTGTAATATCTTGTTTTTGATTACCACATATAATCATTTACTTTTCTTTTAATATGTTATTAATATATAAATATTAGGGATGTGCACGACTAGTCAACGATTAGTTGATTAGTCGTTTTTTGTAAAAGTCAATGTTTTTTTTTGGTGGAGTAATGTGTCATTGTGCAGAGACATGGCCCCTTTAGGAGCTGGAGACGTGGCAAGATGCACAATGCAGGAGTCAAAGCAGTTGGGCGGGGAGCGTAGGGAGAAAGTCGCTGAGATAAACTGCTTGTTTAGTGGTGAATGTTTTGCCACTGCTGGGTAGGTGATGGGAGCTCAGCCTGAAGCTAGTTGCTAGGTAAAGTGAAGGGAGCTAAGCCTGAAGCTAGCTACTGCTAGCTGCTTGGTAAAGTGAAGGGGGCTAAGCCTGATGCTAGCTGCTGCCTCACCCAGGAGGAATCACCTCTGTTCTGATAAGTTTAACAACTGTTTCTGTTGGAGTTTTCACCGATAGTGAACACAACTAACCAGACCAGCACGGTTACTGAAGCCTCACAGAAATGTTGCTTCAGGAGCAAAAACACCAGACAGAAAGATAAGAAAAATAATTGGTTTTGTTGTTGCCGAATGTTCCTGTGGGCGGTGTTTAGCTCATGTAACATAGCAGCTGCTAACCTATATGAATACACCCAACCCAGGTTCAATCTCGACGTCTTCTTGACCCACTTCTTATACCTGCTGAATATTAAAGGACATTAGAGCCCACAAAGTGTTAAAAATAAAACAGTGTAAATAACACTTGTGTATGGAACACACAACATCATATATATGTTTTACTATTTTCATTTGGAGATAAATAATATTTTTTATTGCATTAATGATGAGGTCATGACTAATAAACTAATCGATTTTGACTTAAAAAAATGACTAAAAATGCTGTCAAATGATTACAATTTTTATTAATCACAACTTAAAAATGAATTAATAATGATTAATCACCATTCTTGACCTGAAATCTGTGCGTTTTTACTGTATTGTATCTATAGAATGAGCAAGCCAATGCTCATGTGTTTTTATTTTTTTTTGTTTGTTTGTTTATTTTGTTTCATTTTTGTACATTAGATGATCACTTTAGTGATATATAAAGTGATTATATAAATCAAGACCTTTAAAAAATCTATCTCATTTGTGCCACACTTTTCCTGGTCAGTGCCCCTACATGGCTCCCCATCAAAACTTTTCTAGACCCGCCCCTGCATATGTGAAGTATAAATCCATCTATCATTATATATGTGTGCACGGCTGTCTTATGACAAGTAGATTTTACAGCTGTTTCACTAGCAAACCTCATTAATATTGAAAAGTAATAAAAAATTAAGACAAACAATATTAAATTGAAACAGGCTGTTATCGACGTGTTTTATTCTTCAGCTTAAGTAAC
This sequence comes from Melanotaenia duboulayi, assembly GCA_026261665.1. Lineage (NCBI taxonomy): Eukaryota > Metazoa > Chordata > Actinopteri > Atheriniformes > Melanotaeniidae > Melanotaenia > Melanotaenia duboulayi. Next base: position 33,273,407 of record CM047986.1, on the reverse strand, counting down.
AATAATGTAAGTCTGGTTGATAAGAGACTGATAAATTAGCAAATAATAAATAAATACTTTAGCTAGCACGTCCAAAAACAATACTTTTCGGTAAATATGTGCCAATGTGAACCATGAACCGCTACTTTCCTCCTTCTCAGTTAAACAAACGCAACAAAAGAGACAGTGCTAGAAACAGAAAAGACGACCAGCTGATTCACAACAGGAGAGGGAGGGGGAGGAGGAGGCTGCGCTGGGCAGACACAAAGACGACTAGAACAGCAACGTTTGCAAAACTACTTAAAAGTTTTTTTGTTTTTGTTTTTTTAATGCGTGAAAAGTAAAAAAGTGGTGATGAACCCTTTCACCAAAGTGTCAACGTTAAAACACCCTCATCCCCCACAGGTGTGACGCCTACAAATCCATCCACAGAACCAGTCATCTTTTTCCATTTTGCCTGTAAACACCTCCATTTCTCACAGATGCGCATGTGTTAAACATTTCAGTGCAACTACATAAATTAGTTGCTGCTCTTATATAATATGTATATATAACTTAAATATACATAAAGCTTAATATCTGTGACCACTGCCCTTATATCTTCAAAGCTGGACTGTAACTCCCTGTTACTCCAGTGTTTCCCAGGCTGCTCTGTCTCGTCTGCAGCTGGTACAGTTATCTTAATGGGTTTAAGATTATTTTATGTTATTGAAGTTCTTAATGGTGCGTTTTGGAACTCCTCTGCACTTATAAAACCACTTCATGTCTGAGATGTACTACAATACCTCAAAACTGTTCCCTCAACTACATGATCATGGTCTTTCCATGGCAGCTCCAAAGCTTTCGAACAGTTTTCTTATCTTAGTCAGACTCAGCTTCCATAAATATCTTCAAGGCTAAATTAAAAACTCATTTATTTTTCAAAGCCTCTGGGGGATCTTAATCCTTTTAAAAACCTTTTTAGTTGTTATTTCTTTACTGTATTTGTTTTTGTTGTAAATATTTTATTGTGTTATTGCTTCTGCTTCTGAAAATTGTTTAACTTTGGTTGTCTTTTTAAATGTGCAGAATATATTTTATTTGATCTAAACTCCCCATCAGATTTGTATTTAACCAAACTAAACCAAAGCTAGAAAGACAGGGACAGATTTTTCTTTTAATTGTTGTCTGAGCAGTTTCATGGGATATTTATTTTGTGGTCATGCTTTTTTATATGAACTGCTAAAAAAATAAATAAATAAAATTAATACAAGTGTTTTTTTTTTCTTTTTAAAATCTCTTATTTCTGTATTTAATGTGTTGATTTTTTTACTCATTTATTAAATGGTTTTATCAACAGATCAGGTCCCAGTCTTTGAATGAGATCATTTACTGTAAAATACACTGGGTTTGATGCACAGCTAATTCAACTAAATTCTTGCTTCTCCTAAATAATAAACCTGAAGACTGAAGAGAGACTCTTACTTGTTTCCTGCAGGGATCTAATCAGACGGCAGCATCAGCGTTTGCATCACTCTACCTCGACTCAACAGATGTGCAGGAAGTTCACAGCAGAGTAATTATAGCTTCTTTGTGTGGATTCAGCATGTCCGTATGCTATTTGTGTTGAAACTCGCATCTGCTCCGCTTTCACCCCTCAGCACTTCCCCCTGCAGTTTTCAGTAGAGTTCCTGCCAAAACCAACGAAGAAGAGTGGTGATGAGGGAGCACAGGAATAGATGAGCAGTCACAGCTCTTCGTATGGTGGTGGTAATTAAACAAAGACAAGACAGACTGAGGTCACACCTGCACAGTAAACCTGTCATGTATTCTACCATTGCTGATGCAGTGATAATTAAAAAGTGAGACATGAAAATCAGCTGAATTAATTGAGTTTTGTCATCTGTACTGTGGAGGCCTCTTTGAATTTTCCCCTTTCACATGTTATATTTTGAGGCAATTAAACATCTCTGTCTTTGAAACGTGTGTCTGATATACCACGGGATGTTTTGCATAATATGCTTTTGGGGAAAGGTAATTCGTTAAGTTTGTTATTTTAGGACCAGTGGTGCAGCTAGTGCTGCTGTTTGACTTGTTTTTCCAAAGAACAGCATCTTATTAAGGGATGATCTGGTTTGATCAAGGGACAAAGGGATGATCCTACAGAAATGCATGAAATAACCACGAGATCTCAGTATGTGCTCGTGGAAATCATGACAATGTCAATGGTGGAGCTCTGTCAATGTGTCTGCACGACTTTTCTGGTTCAGGAGCAACAAAATAAAGGAACAAGTTACATTTTCTAATACAGAAAAAATGTTTTAATATGGAGGAGTTTTGCAGAATTTATGTTGCTGAACTGAATTGTTACTGGTGGTAACAATGCTGTTATTCACAGATCAGAAATAATAGTCTCTAAGAACTCTTACTGCAGCCAAAAGAGGCTTTGCCCATCAAAGTGTGGATAGTTATGCTGGAGTGTCTGGTACCAGGAAGTTAGCTGTAGGTCCACAGGACCCTGTAAGTAGTGGGTCAGGGTCAGTTTAGACTGGGCTTGTATTCCACAGATCCCATCAGATGGTGCAAGTTTGAGGGAGGATGGACACGTCACACTCATTATTGTGAGTTTTTCATGGTGCTTACTCAGGCTTGTCCTTCTGTGGAACCAGCTCCCTCCCAGTTTGGCTTCAGGAAGCAGGTACCTTCTCTACCTTTAGGATCAGGCTTAAGACCTTCCTTTCTGTCTCTGCCTAGGTGGAGGTCCTGTATTAGTTTGTCTGTACTGGTTTGTTTGTGTTTGTCTGTTAGCAACATAAGTCAGTTATGAACAGATTTTGATCAGATTTGCAGGAAATCTCAGAAATGGAACAAGGAACAAGTAATTTTGTGGTTAATCCAGATCACCTCCTGTATCCAGGAATTTTTGAAAGAGTTCTTTCCTGCGGGGAGATGGGGATAATTAGAGCTTCTAACTCAGGGTTATTCAATTCGGTCCTATGAGGTCTGCAATCCAGCAGGTTTTCCATGTATCCCTGCTTCAACACGCCTGACTCAAATTAACGAGTCATTGTGCAGAACCTGATTGGCTGTTTAATCTGATGCAGGTGTGTTGAAGCAGGGATACATGGAAAAGCTGCTGGATTGCAGACCTCATAGGACCGAATTGAATAACCCTGTTCTAACTCATAATTAATGCCCACATTTAAGGGCAAAAAATAAAATAAAATAAAAAAAGGCGGGGGTCTGCGCTCTCTAAGTGCTTCTAGTTGATAAATCGTAGAGTTATGGGTGGTTAGCCATCCCTTAACTATGCTGCCATAGGCTTAGACACATCCTTCAGTTTAGCTTCTTTTCTCTTTATTTTTTATATATAAATTCATGACAACATTGGCATCATTTACTTGTGTTGATTCCTCTTTCCTGTCCTCTCCTTTTACCGCATGTCCTGACCTCTGAAGACTAGATCTGATCTAATCTGTTGGTTTCCTTAGCTAGGTAATTTTTTTTATGAACTGGTTTATATAAACACAGTTATTATAAATTGGTTGAATGTGGATTTGTTTTAATTGGATCACAATGAATTGGTTTGAATTGGTATTGTCTGTAGGGTGCCTTGAGATGACGTGGCTGTGAATTGGTGCGGGGACAATAAAAGCTGAATAGAACAGAAACCAACTTGTTAAATACACTAAACACTACAAATAGGAAGTGACAGTTTAAATCAGAGTGGATTCCTGGAATCAGATTACCAGGAACACCTCAGTAACATGAAGGAAATAAAGTGTTATTTCCCAAATAAACCATGGAATCCCTTTAATTCTTTACGTTTCCTGACTATAATAAAATGGTCTTTTACAAGGGAATATGTCTTAGCTTGGAAGAAGTATCATTTTACTGATATGTTTACTGTTTTTTTCAATCTATCTCATGTATTTAATACTTTATAAAAGGTCAAGGAGAGCTAAGTTGGGCCGTGATTTAAAACTGAAAACAGGAGATAATCAACAGATCAAAAACTTGGAAAATAGGAATTTATGACTAGACTCTTTCTTACCTAAACTTTCTGTTTTATAAAAGGAAAACTGATTTCTTGGCAGATTAATTAGTGCAGAATGAAAGTGAAAGATTGCCGTTCATTCAGCATTGCTCACTCATTGCATCTACTAGTTTGTATAGATGGAAGCTTCACAGGAACCGCTGAGGTGACATTGTTTTGACATTGCATTTTTCCAGGTGACATCTCTTCCAAACCCCGGAGGCAAGAGATTTATGCCGAGTGTGACTGTGGGGAGGAGAATGATGGCTCCCGCGGTCTTGTTTTATGGCTGCGATGCCCTGAATATCCCATACCTCTTTATGTTCAATATGTCACTCCTCCAACATCAGCGACGTCTCCATTCCTGAGTCCCCGTGTGCTCATTATCACTTCCTGGAACCAAAATGGTGTGATGTTCAGAGACATGTCAGCACATGACTGCATGTACAGAGAAGGGCAAACAACCAACATGGGTGTAAATCTACGTATGTGGAGTACGAGGACTGCAAGACACACACACTCAGACATTTAGCAAACAAAGCAGCGTGTGACAACTAAAAAGAGAAACAGCTTCTCCTCCGTTTGTTCTCGCTGTGAAATTCTTTTGAGTCGATTTGTACTTGCAGATCTTGTTTCCTCATTAGTTTTGATTTTGTCACTTCAAACCCAGAAAGATGAATCGTTCCATCTGCTGCAGCTAGAAGTGAATTTCATTTCACATCTCGCCACTCTTCTCAAACACACATGAGCACACATATGCTGCTTCTCAGTCTGTAAATTGTCCACATGAGATCAGCTCCTTTTACTTCATGGTGATCTTTATGGAATTAAAGGGGAAAAAGTGCAAAACGAAGAATCTCTGAGGGATTGTACAGACTAAGCAGACAAGGCCAAGCAGGAGTGACGTGCACCATCCATCAGAGGCTGGGTGACGTCTCACAGGCTGCTGTGCTTCATGCTTTTCATACAGCTGATGAGCAGCAACGGCAGGAAGTGTGAAATGTGCCAGAAACAAGAAAAGATGTCAGACAAGTTAAATTTGGGGACCTGGGATGGATGACCCCCCCCAATATAACAAAAAACAAAAGAAAAGAAAAAAAGATCTACTTGTCGACAGATCTAGATTAATTGCTGTGCAGGTTCCTTCACATTAGTTTGAGAAATGCATGCAGACTTTCACATTAACATGATAAAACTTCTGGCTGTGGTTATATCATTTTTCCATTGGGGGGGAATAAAACTCAAAATTATAATGTTTCAGCTGTAGAAAAAGGATATTGTGTAAAACTGCCCAGAGGCTGCAGCACTTTATGATTTTAGCCTATGAAAGAAAAGATATGACTTCTCTCTTTCTCTTAATCTTTTCCTTCTGCCTCCAGGGGAAGAGAGCAGGGCAAAAACAGGAGAGAAAAATCTTTTTTTTCCCTTTCCTCTGCCCAACCAAGGTCAGGCAAAGCAGTCTGCAGAGCTTTAAACAAATTAATCCCTTACCTCTGGCGTTCAGGTACCATCTATCTAAGCTGTAATATGATAAGGGGGACAGGATGGAGAACAGGGAACCAGCAGGTCCTCAGCTCGGCTGACGTACTCTCATTTCATCATCTGACACCATTCCTCTCCCAGTTGCACCTGCACCTCAACAGGCTCCAAGGTGACTACACTGCAGTTATGGGAAATGGGAAAATAGCTTATTCTTCCTGCTTATAAAATCACTCCATATAAGCAGATCTTGTGTAAATCCCTGTAGCTGATGTGCAGCATTAGGACTAGTGCAGCAGCCAGCATCACTTTCAAGGTGTCTGGATCTGCAAGGAGAGTCCAGGTGTGTCGGAGTGGATATCCCTCTCTTACATGCAGATCTGGGGCATTTGGGTTTATGTGGCAGGCAGAGATTATGGCATGTTCTTATGTGAAGATGTAGGCATCAATGTGGCTTGGATTGGGGAGGCTTGATAAATGTGGCTGGGCAAAGTGGAGCTTCTCAGCACACGTTGATATCCCTCTGCACTGACTGAATGGGAAAGGAAAGGAAAATGAAAGCTCAGCAGAAGGGAGTGAATAGGGTGATGTATGGCCAATTCAATGCCCTTATGACATTTCCATCAGCCTATAAAGACTTCATAGTGAATGTGCTGTCACAAGAAATAGAAGAGGAGAGGAGGAAAAGCAGCCTCTTAAAAATAGCAAGATGGAAGTTAAATGAAAGAAAAGGTGGTCTGGAAGGGAAAGGGTTCTACAGTATTGTCAGATGAGATGCAACAACATGTCTTAGAGAAAATGCTGAGAAGATTATATCTTTCCTTTACTTGATGTTACTCTATTTGTTGTCCTCTCCAACCATCCATGAGATAATGACTGGGGTGGTGACTGAGTACAGGCTGAGAGACCCCACAGTGCTAAAGGGGTCCCTGTCTCAGTCTCTATTTGAAGCAGACTGGCACAGTCAGTGGAGAAGCACAGATGACTCAAAATACATAAAAAGAACTGAAAACAAGTACAAAGACACTTCACATGACCACAAAATAGGAACACAAGCATGTTGCCAGATTTGTTGGGAAATTGCCACAATGGGCGGTTCTGAATTTGACTTTGGATAAGTTAACATCTTTTATGTGGGTTTGGGTCAGTTTGGCAGTTATTATGTGAAGCTTGTATAGGTTATATAAAAACACACTTCATCCTTTCAGTCATCATTATTTTTCCATAGCAATGCCCCCGTAGGCAAAGCTGCAGCAGTAGGTTTAGCAGGAAGATGCTGAACAGGGCAAAAAATAAGAGGAGTTACGGAGAAAGGTGGAACAGTGGCAGTAACTTGAATTATGGATCATAATGTGATGAAAGCAAGGCCCACGGCACCCACCAGGGACAGCTGGGAATAGCTGTACATGTCAACACTGAAATACATAGTGAAGCTAAGAAGTGTCCAAATGATTGGTGATTAGCTCCTAAAATTGTCCACTATCTATCTGTTGTCCACAGATACTGACTTAGGGACCATGTGTGGTCAGATGTTTGAGGCTAACTCTCCCTCAGCTGAGAAACAACATGTGGTCCTTAGAGGTAATTAGATGAGCAATGTTCAGTGTTCAGACATTCAGCCAAAACAACTCAGTTTATTTTCAAACTGTCAGTTATGATTGTGAAAAGTGAAGTACATAGATTTTATACGTCCAGTGTGCAAACATACATGAGGAAGCGAACCTCACTGAGACTGGTTTAGCTGTGGTAGCTAGCTGACGTTGAACTGTTCTGTTAAACGGCTTTGGTTACCGGTGTGTATTCGTTGTCGTCAGAACAGTTCAACTACTGAAGGCAAGGCAAGTTTATGTGTATCGCACCTTTCATTTACAAGACAATTCAAAGTGCTTTACAAAAACATTAAAAGCATTACAGCGGGTTGCAGGAAGCAATAATAATAATGCTTATAATTACAATAATAATAATAATAACCAAATATTANCAACTTCACAGCTGTCTTAATATAACGGCTAAAATCCAGGTCTGAGTCCAGGACTACTCCCAGATTTCTGGCTTGGTTGTTAGTTTTGAACTTAGCTATTTGAAGCTGAGAACTGACTTTTAACCCTTCTTCCTTGGATCCCAAGAATTTTATTTCAGTTTAGTCTTCATTTAACTGA
>CM047986.1:33114802-33134223 GCA_026261665.1 Melanotaenia duboulayi | reverse complement strand
ATTATTAAGGATAACTTATTGTGATAATTATTGTGATTTGTCAGGGTGGAAGGCTGGAAAATGTTTAAAATCCTTTAAATTATTCTCACCTGCCAAATATTCTTTGTTGTTTCCTTTTAACTTAATCCATCAAAGAGCAATAACATCTGGGATTGTTGGATCATTTCTCAGTTGATCCAATCTCTGCTACAGTATGGTGGCAGCAGGGCTGCATCATGAGCCGCATGAGGAATGGTGTAAAAACAGTATCAGGCAATTCAGAAAAAAACATTTGATGCTGTGCTATGATTTCTGTTGGCATGGCAAATAAATAAATAAAAGGAAAATATATAAAAAGAGAAAAATATTGAGCTTGTTAGGTGAGGTTGAGAACAAAAGAAAATGAGGCTAAAATGAATTAAAAGTATTATTTTCAGCTTCATTAGAAAGCCAGGGGCAATTCTTGATGTAATTTATTCATGAATTGTGTAAATGTAGCTGTTCTTTTTACATTATTGGTTAAAAATAAAGAGTTTGGAGTCAGACACATTTTTTTTTCTTTCCTGAGATATTCCGAGTAATGTTATCATCTCTGCACATGTATGATCTGTGTCCCTCTGATTCCTCTCTCTCCAGTGAATCACTGTCAGATTAACTTCCATCTGAAAATGAAAGGCTTGTCAACAGATTACAACAGAAGATTTGTTAGGGAGTAATTTGCAGTCATGATCACCTGACAGCTTTACTCTGAGCATTTCTTAACTAAGGCTACATTCACTCTGCAGGTCTTAATGCTCAGTTTAAATTTTTTTCCTGAAATCTTTTGTTGTTGCTGTTCACATTATAATTTGAAAGCCCATCAGTCTCCATTATGACCAGTCTATGGCCCTGAAGAAGCAGATAAGATAAGTTTTATTCATCCCCTAAAGGGGAAATTTCTTTGCTACCAAACATCTCGTACATTCACAATGAGAAAAAACATGATAAAAACCTTGAATATGTAAATATCCTAAAAACATGGCTCAGTACAAAAACCTACAGGTGTTCATTAAAAAATCTGACAGCTGCAGGAACAAAAGACCTTCTGAAACGTTCAGTAGAACACTGAAGCATAACAAGACGTTCACTAAAAGAGCTTTTAAGACTATTAAAAAAAATCATATTCAACTAGAATTTAAAGAGGTCCTGTTAGAGAAAAAAATTTGGAGCCAAGGTCCGGGAGATCATTATCATAATACTATATATATATATATATATATATGGATCAGTTCAGGAGCTGCCTTTGTAAAGAGCCGTTCCCTTGTGAGAAGCTGAATGTACGTTGACGCTCAGCACTGTTAATGTGGTAAATTACCATCTCTCAAGTGGTCCCATTAAGATCCATTTCTCTCAGATAATTCTCTGTGTCATCAATTTTAGCATCCTGGTTCAATCCATATCTGATTAATCCTTTGCTCTCAGCTCAGCTCCACAGATTCTCAGACAGATGAACATTAATCTGTTCTGAGAATATATGTTTGCAACACTTGGTTACACACATGCTGCATATTTTCTGGAATTCAAATGAACAGATCTCTTTTCTTTTCTCATTGTGTTTTCTACGTAGAAGTACTTCCATCAAATGTTATTTCACATCCCCTGCATCAGCCACCGCTCAGGTTCGAGGTGGCTCCGTCTGCTGACCCTGAGTCCACCTGTCTATAAACATTACATGCCACATGACGGAAAAAAGACTGAAAACTGTGCAGTGATTCGTGAAAGTGTGTGTCTGTAGAGTGAAGTGCTGTATGAATGCAGTGTTTTTACTATTTCCTGTAAGCTCCAGTCAAATATGGTATAGCTTTTTTACAGCATGTGGTTTGGGGACATAAAAACAAACAAACAAAAAAAAGCTAATCCTTCTTAAAACATATAGTAAATGATCAAACTGTTAGCAGCAGCTTTTAAGCGATACAGCGGATCAATCAGATCTAGACTGTATGAAACTTTGATTTTTTTTTAAGAACGTCATAATTCTGACTTCAGCTGTCTTCTTTAGCTTTATTTTAAATGCAGTATGCTTCCCTACATGAAAACCTGCATATGTGAAGCACGTCTCCCAGTGCAGAGTGTTTCTGTAGAAGTGGTGATCCCAGTAGATCATCCCTCCATTTTTACCATGACAAACACTCGGTACTCACTTATTAAAGTAGACTCCACTAAGCTCTGCCTTTGCATGGCTTTAGTTATCAGATTATTTGAGTGATTTAAGTGCTGCCGACTTTAAATTGCAGTCATTCAGGTTCTAAAATAAGTTACTGGGAGACTGTGGCTATCCAGTACCTTATCAGTGCAGAAAAGCAGGTAAAACCAGTATGACTGACTCTTTTAGAGAAATAAGAAGGAGTAATTTGCTTTGTTCTTGGAGGAAAGTCTGATCCTCGTGGGAAGGCCGGATAACGTTCTCTTCAGAGTGAAAACATCTCCTGATGTAGTCTGTGAGAAAATCCTCCAGAACATCAGAGCAGAAGCTCATGGAGATCATTCTGGTTTAAACCTCTCTAGAATATGAACAATGAACCAGAGTAAATGTATGTGTGTGTCCTTCAGTGGCATGTTTACACCGTCTTGCAGTCTCACGTCTGCTGGAGGTTACCGTGACCTTATCATGGACACGTTATGAAGATCAAGTGTGGATCCTGAGTAAATGCTACTGCACAGCAGGGGAGTTGATAAAGAGCCATCTTTTTCCATCAGAAAAGCCACAGAGATCTGAAATTCAATCCCGGGGTCACATTCTGAATTTACTTTCCTCATCTTCCATGTGACAAGTCACCGCTCTGAGTAAATATCAAGACATTTAATGTATTTTAATGTGCTGTTTTTCTGACTGAATAAAACCAAATTTATGAGAGCATCCCTCTCATCCATCTCCCTCTTCTGACCCTGAGTGGATTCTCCGAAGGAATCTTCTTGACATCCAGTGACATGATGATCTGCGTCATCTATTCAACTTTACATCAGTTTATAGGCGTTGATGTGCTCTGGGACTCCTGCTTATCCATTTCTCTTCAATCTATTAATCAGTCTTACATTGGTCTTATTTTATGTCACTTCTGTGTAGAAATCTGGGTTAGTTACCATGAGATTACAGCATTTTTTTAAACCTGAGAAATTTGGAATTCAGTATCTGATCAGCTAAAGTTTGAACTGTAGTTTCAGCCCCCAGATTCAATTATAACAACAGAAAGGAAATGACTGCAGTAGTTTAAATGATGTCAGAGGGAAGGGGTGTGTGTGTGTGTGGGGGGGGGACAGCAGGGAGATCAGGCTGAGAATAAACTTACAGCATGTATGTTGCAGAAATTAGCTTCCCGTTGTAAGTTACAGCCCCTCAGCTGAAGAGAATATAAATATTTTCTTGTTCTTTAATGCCCCCAGGTTAAAACCTTGTGAGCAGAGAGCACAACAGGGATATACATTATAGCTTTTATCGGTCCATAAAAACATGTTCCTTGATGCTTTACTGTTATTATTCCAGAAACCAGAGGGCAGTGAGAACAGCGAGGTGGGCTCTGAACCTGCTATGTCTCCACAGAGATGGTATAATGACACATGTCAACACTTACGAAGCTGAGGATGACTCCAGAGTGGGCTCCACACTTAATGTTCATGTAATTAGATTAGAGCAAGTATTTTTACAGCCATTACTGGAGCTCAGAGGCTTATGGAAACGTTATAAAATTGTTGGTGACTTACAGTCAGACGGACATGGTCTCATTTTTTTCTCTCGGTTTTCATGTTAAACGATGTGGAAATTTTCCAGATGGAGGCGTTTTGATCAGGATAGAAAGTCTGTGATGTTCATGTTGCCTTTTAGTTGGTTATTGTTTTCAGGAAGCTCGGTGTTCATCAGATACGACCACACTTACAGAGAGTGGTAACAAGATGAAGATAATATGAAGGGTCTTCCAGAGACAAAGGTCATGTGCTAATCAGTCGTTAGCTCACGTGTCTGCCGCTCTGCTGACAGGACACAATGTGGGAACGTTTACATTTACTTCCTGCAAAACGTCTCAGACCTTTTTGTCTCTAAACGCAAAAAGCAGCTGTTTGAAGAGACAAAAGCATCAGCACATAAACGTCATCTGTCAGACAGTTTGCCTCTATCGCACCGAAAACACAGAATAAGAAGGTTCCAGACTCAGGCTTTAGTTCCTACGTGAACTCCAATCCAGTTCCCCTGTTAGGATGGAAGTTGTTAGGTTTACTTTTTCTCCTCCTAAAATCTATAAAAATCTCTTAGGTGTTGTTTACAGTGATGAGGTGACTGTTCCCGCACTGTGCCACAACATGCTCAGCTCCTTGTCCACATCTGCAGAGTCCTCCTGGGACTTCTGCAGCTGGAACAGGAAGGAAGCAGTTAGAGCCACAGCTTTTCTCCAGATGAACCATCATTAGCTATGTGTGGTGTTAGCGAGGACCCCAGCATTCACACACCTGATGACAAATTGTTTACACAACAACTCTCCTCCACCCTCTTCTTCTGCTCAGACGAGATGAGGGGGCCAACACATGCATTTACACAGGTTCTCTGTGTTTCTGCATCTACTAACGTCACCCTGCATCTGGAGCCACACAAAGAATTTAAATTGCTCAATAATACAATCCAATATTTTAGTTTCCCGAAGTTGGTGTCAGTAGCTTTTATGTGTATTTTATATAACTAAAGAGCCACAGAGAGGGATTTTAAATTCACCTGTTACTCTATATAGCTGTTATATTTAAGTATTTTATTGATATCATTCATATTTTGTACATCAGCGATTTATTGAAATTAAAACAAACTTTATCTGTTAATGGAAGACAACTTTTTTATCATATAATCTAACTAGAATTTATTGCTCAGCTCAGAGAAACTAATGCCTGAACCCAGTTACCTGGCAACCTTAGTAATACTCTCCAGAGAACAATCCCTTCAATTTGAATGACTGTTATGGCATCCTGTAATGTACTGTATGTCCCATACGGTCATTTCCACATCATTCTCAAGCCTTTCCTCAAGTTTCATACAAGCAGAGATTTCAAATCGGACACACCAGCATGAAAAACTGATGGTCACGACAAAGATGGACCAGCACAAAGCTGGATATCCTGTAACAGCACAAGATCCCTGCCATCTCTTATAGTGGTGAGGACAGCCTGGGTTCTTATTATAGCAGCACGTCTGCCCTCTAGCCTTGCATGTACAGTAGCTGGTTACTTACAACGATGATGAAGAAACTTTATTTGCATAGACAAAGACAAATGTATTTGTTCATAAAATGAAAATAATAAATCATGATCTTGACAAAAGTAAACGTCTTACATTTTTATTTCCCTCCTTACATCCACCATTGCTCCCCAGTATTGATTTCTCTTGTCTCCAGCTTGCCCTCACTACTTGCTCCCTGTTCCTTATCAGCACACCTGCATACACTCCTGATTACACTCAGCAGTGCTTAAACCTGCAGTTTTTCTCTTCAATACAACCACTGACAGGGAAAGTAGCACGGCTCATTGTATCAGAGTTCTGCTGGGAAAACCTGCATCCTGGCATTCACATGGATGTGAACCCCCCTCCTTTGATTTGGTAACAACACGCCCCCTCGCTAGCAGACTCCTCCTGCAGGACAGATATGTGCTCTGCAATAACTGCTCAGAAAAGGCTTAAAGAACACAACAAAGAGATGTCTACCTCCGTCTCATGCCATCTGTGGGAATTAACCTGGCATGATTACTTCCTGTCATTTAATTCTTTATCTTGGGCATGTCCAGGTTAGCTGTGAACCTTGCCAGTGCCAAACAGGTTGTAATTATTTCTGAATCAGACAGGGCTTTCTACAGGAAGACAGGAGCCTTTATGAGAAGGGACATCTGATTGGTCAAATTCCTGGAGGTTTGCTGAGGGAGCAGGTAAAGAGGTGATGGTGACTGTATGCATGCACAACCAATCTGGAAGTTATGCTTCCACTTACTGCTTGAGGTTCAGACTCATGTCCTTTTAGTGTTGAAACAGCATGACTTTTAGCTTCAGAATCATCCTGGAACTCATTGAACAGTCTTCCGTTAACAAATCTAAACATTTCCACATCTGTGTTGCTGGCCAGGGATACCAAAGTGTGTCCACTGGTCCAAGACCACTGAGTCTTCAGGGAAGTGGAAAAGGGTCAATTTACCTCAGAGTCAAACGTGTGCTTACTTGAGGTGACATCTCTAGAATAAGTGTGGTAGTGGTACATCACTAGCTACGTTAAATGTTGCTGCTGAATGCGGTCCACATTGTAGCTCTCATAGTCAGGTACTCTAGTGCTCTAGTACTGCCTCGAGAATGGGACCATTTTTGTGGCTTTAGGTGATGTTAAAGAAAACAATCCATCATTTTAACACTGCCTATAAACAGAAAGACAAAGAAAACACACATAAAAAAAGATGCCATGGGCACTTTAAACTCAGTACACAAAAGCCCCACCTCTCTAAAAAGGCAATGCAGAGAAATATGACAAGCTGAATTAGCAGCAATGAGAATTAGAATCAAGGGTTTGCTTTTAATAAGGTCCGGTACCCTGAGCAGTTGAAGTTAATACAGGCTTCCTTCTTTATTAGAGGAAATAGGGTGTTTAGATGGTATTTTCTGTGTCATGCACAGACACATGTGAACTGACCCCCTCTTGCACCACAGAAAACTGGCCTGTGGGGACCCGCCTTCCTTCCTCCATCCACTTTGGCCCACCCTGCGCCTGACTGTGGACAAAACCCACCTGCTTCCACTCAGCTGGGGCGCTTTTGATGTCTACATATGGAGGTCTCTTTCTGCTGCGCCTGGGGCTGCTCTGCCCTAATTTCCCACTGTATACACAGATTATCTATGCCTGCGTAATGCAAACAGACGGATCATCTAAATGTATGTGAACGCCCTTAATGGACCCTGCCATTGGTCCAGGAACAGGGCTGCTGGATCCGGGATGGCTGCAGTTAAGACTTGCACTGGAGCTATTTGTCAAAGGGATTACATAGGTCTGTAAGGATTCTTCTGAAACTCAGAACCGTTGAAATGGGAGTCCAGCATGCTTGTGCTGTATTTATTCAGTACATTATCCCTTTCTGCTGGATTTGGAATGCGAGGCCTTTGCATATTCATAAGCCAAACACTGAACTATTCCAGCTTCTTGAAATCAAAGAAGATTTTCTTAAAGGTTCAGCTTGGCAATGCCATTTCTACAGAATAGATTAAGTTGAGGCAGCGATAGTATCACAGATATTAGCAGTTTAAGCTATTTAAAATTATATTTGTGTATGTCAAATGTTATATTAAAAGGGGCAACCTGAATTGAAACCATATGTTCAGACAAAGTGCACATTTTTCTATTTCTCTTTTACCAACTCACACAATTGGATCCATTTCAAACACCTTGAACCAAGAACCTCTAAATGTCACTCCAAATAAAAAACAAGCAACATGCAGTGTGGGATGCAGTTAATGAGTTTAAAGTATGATAACATCTGTTATGAGGTCCTATGAGTCAGACTGGCAGGTACGGCCAGAAAATCCACAATCACTGAAAAACAAGCGGCTTCCCACAGATGCTGCCGACAGATGACAGTTGCTGGGCATCATCAAACCTGTCAGGAAGAAAAGCGAGCTACTGCTTTCTACAAGATAGAGCACACAAAGGCTTTCAGGCACTAAGCCCGGAAATTCAGCTCAAGCTCAGGAAGCAAAAGACGGCCACCTGGAGGGCTGGTGCCACCAAAAGAACTCTTCCTCAAATCAGCAACTTCACCATGAAATCGGCCTGCTTTCATGCAGAACCTTGGTGCTTCAATCAGGTACTTGTGAATGCTCATTGACAGCAGATGCCTGTCCACCTGAGTGCTTAACTCATAAATCGCCTTTAACTATCATTTTTTCAGGGATGGTCACAGAGTGGATGACAGGTTCCCATGATAAGTGCCAGCCATTCACGTTCCACAGATGACAGATAGCAATCACTGGGATGTGGAACAGCAACTACATCAGAGGCTGAACAGTACTGGATAAATATGATTTACATCTTGTGAGACAAAAATGACAAGCAGGTCTACACGAAGCCTCAGTGGGCCTGGTGCAAGTGTTCGTGTCTCGGACAGACTGCAGATGATGTCAGGGCCTGACCATGGAAAAACTGCAGTCTTAACAAATTGGCGTCTTTGATTTTATTGGTGTTTGACCTTGAAACTGATGTTGGATCCCGTCATATTATGAGAGGGCACAGATTCTGAGCCAATGTGTTTGCAATAGAGCCCAGACCCGAGCGTGCAAGCTGGTTTACGAGCATTTTGAAATGGTTATCCAAGCAGTGCTATAACAGAGAAGGACAAGGATTGTCTTTCCCAAAGCCTTCTAAAGGGCAGTCAGGGCATCCTTAAAATCATTTACAATACAGTCAATGCTGTGGTAATAGAATCTGAGCCAGACTGGCAGCCAAGGTATAAAGTCTTAAAACTGTGTAATTATCTCAAACTGGAATCATTTTACTTTTCTTCATACTCTGTTATATTCAGTACCGTAAAAGAATGCTACGCAAATGGCAAACCAGGGCTGAGGTATTCCTTTGATGAAGGTTATCCAAGCAGTACGAACTGTACAAGACTTCCATAAATTATCTTCAGCTTAAATAATAAGTGGAGCCTTTTGAAAATCATCTTTACAAGTTTGTTTTAAGTCATGAAGCAAACTTTTTATAAAACTCTTTTAGGCTGTCAGATATCAATAACTGGGAACAAAACCAATTCAGGATCAACACGTGTTGCTTGAGGCTGTCAGCTGTCATAAAACAAAGGATAGAAGCTATCCATCTGTTTGTGACAGACAACATATCTGACCCATGTTGCCAGCAACATGGGTCAGATATGTTGTCAGAGATGTCAGATATGGGAGAGGATATGAGTGTCCGGTCCTCTGGGAGCTCAGTAGCTGGTGACTTATTCCTGCTGCAAGAACAGAGCAGACATATTCTTATTGATGCCACTGCTGTCACTCTGATAGAACTCATTTATATCATTTTTGTTGGCATAATTAGAAATATTTCAATTTTTAGGTATTCATTATAGTCCTCCTTACATTAAGTCAGTGGTTCTCAAACTGGGGGCGGGGCAACATGACATGGGATTGGGAAAATGTAGCAGACAAACTAATGTTTTGACAGCTTGGGATCTTGGAAACACTCCGGTCCACACTCCAGACCACGTAGTGGCAGTAATGCACCATTTTGTTTTCACAAACCACATAAAAAAATAAAGAAGAAGAAGAAGAAGACAAACCCCAAACCAGAAGTCAGGGTTTACTGAACACATCGATGGGAGAAAAGAAAAAGAGAGATTTGGAGAAACAGGCAACTGGGATGAAAGAGGGCAGATATCCTGCTCTTGGTTTAACAATAAATTTGTTTCTTATTACATCTACCTCACATCTGCAATGTTATGAGTATAGTAAGTTATATAGTTATAGTAAGTTTTTTTTGTCTTACTGTGATGTTTTTATTCTTCAAGATGACTTGTAAAGGCAGGTACATCTTTAATCATGACCTCTTTATCAGCTATTTGATGATTTACCAGGAGACTGGGTTGACTGGGTACAGTATTAAATGTGAGGCTGTAGTACAATTTTGCATAGAAATATTTATTTTTCTGTTAAAGTATTTAAAATAATATGTTTATATTTACTTTTAATGATGTATGTTCTCATACTGAAGTAACTATAACTGCTATAAGAAGCTCAACAATAAACAGATATTATATTTGGGTCTAAAAGAAAACTTAGTTATATAGAGATTATCTGGGAAACAAATAAGTTCTCTTCCCATATGCATAAAGTGTATTTGATATGTCCTGATAATATTGATTTTGCTTCCGCTTTTAGAATAGATTATAACCCTTTGCTGAACCTGCCCACATCGGTGTACACATGGGTCTGCCATTTCCCTAATCCAGCTTATATCAGAAGACTAAATTTATTATTCTTTCCCTCGCTTGTTCTTTCTCCCAGGCTACTATGAGGTATGGAGAGACAGAAAGGATTAGGTTACCAGGAAATTGAAAAGGTGCAGGAGCTGCCAGATATGTGAGATTACTCCATTTTATAACACTTTGGCTGATGAGAATAACATGTGTGTGTTTAACACTGTGCGTGAGACAGGTCTGGCCTGTGGGGGCTAGCTGTATAGAAGGTGGTGATAGATTGAGCGGTACCTGCATATAAATGGGAACGCAGAGAAGGAGGGGTGTTACATTTGGGCCTGAGATGTGGTTTGGTCCTCAGAAAGGTAAGACGAGGGTATACATAAGCATGTGTCTGAATTTCTCCATGAAGCAGAGGACAGGAAGAAAAAGTTTCTGTCAATGACTTTTTACCTGACTTATCTACAAGAAACAATGCCGGAAAAGCAAAGAAACAATAAAAGATCTCATCCAAACACAACATTCTGGTGCATTTCAAACCCAACAACACCTCAGACAGGAAGTGGAGTTTTTTTCTTTCAGGAAAACATAACACTTTTTTTGCATTGAAATAAACACAAAACAGAAACTATTTACTTTTTCACTGGTTGATCTTTGGCTGCTCCTGATTGGACGTTACCGACAATCTAAGCTCTCTGATTGGTGGAAAGTCTGACAGGAAGTGGCTTCATCATCATGTCCAGGTCTAAATAGAGGTCTCTTAGCAACATAGTAGTGATGGTGATGTTTTTATGGTGAAATGTGGTAAATAAAGCTGTTATCATGGATCACTGTGGATTTACCAGATAGAGTCTCTGAATAAAAATACATTTAGTGGCTGGATTGTAAACCTCCTGGACGGGATAGAAATGCCTGGAAAACTTGTGTAGATCAGTTTACCCCACAGAGCTACACACTACCGTTGCTGAGACGCTGATGATGATAGAAGGCATTCTGGGGTGTTGGTGATCTAGTGGAGTTTTAAGGGTTAAGAAAAATATTAAATATATAACAGGTTATCCCCTTGCCTTGTAAATGTTTATATTTTAACACAAAAACCCAACCTTTTTAATGTTTCCTAAATTTATTCTGTGGACCAAATCTGACCATCTGGCAGGCTGGTTTTGGCCCTCTGGCCACATATTTCACACCCATTCCATGAGGAAACTGGTGCTTTGATCCCAGTGCATCCACGAAGCCTTTTGACTGAGGAGAAAAAACAAAGATTCTTAAAATGAAAATAGTTTTCGACCACCCTTAAAATACACATTCAAAGACGACGAGCCCCCAGTTTGCCCCCGACCAGCCCAGAAAGCATGAAAATTATTAAAAGTGATGCACAAGATGCAAGCAAAGGATTATTTTTATTTGAAGTCTGGACATGTATAATAAGTGGGAAATAACACGTCTCTGGTGAAATGTGGTGAAGTGTGAAACAAACCAAACAGCAAACAAAGAATGTGGCTGCAGGCAGGGAGTCGAGAGGGTCCGCACTAAGGGCTTGGCCTTGTAGACCCCGGTTTCAATGGTCCCAAGTGTTGTGGGACCTGCCCAGACCATTAAATACACCAGTAAATGCTTGAGAATACCTTCCGATCAGTTCTAGTGCTTTTTAATACTCACACGCTGGACATTAAAAATTTTAGATTTATTACACTACGTGCATCAGTTTTAAACACACACTGACGATCTCACTTGGTTATAGAAGAAATGATTGTAACCTCCCGACCACCCAGCCAGCATGAGCCACGCCTGCATGACGGGCTGTTTCTATGGGGAAATTTAGCTCATTACTCTTAAAGTGGAAACTAAATGAAGGCAGACCCCACAGAGAATATGTGTATGCAGGAGATATGTTTGTGTTGGTGATTATGTTTGATTTATATGAATAAATCAGTGATAGTGTACAGCACGTGTACGTGCACAAATGTATTTGTTTCCAGGTGTGTGAGCACTTCTGAGTGCACAGGCAAATGACAGCAGGTGGTCTCTACAGAAGCATTTCCTGCTGAGAATCAGCCTTCAGTTCCCTCTCAAATGTAATTACCAGTCTGTAATTATTGACTAATTACACTGCATAGTGAATAAAACCATTCCTAATAATTCCTGTTATCTCTAAATGGGAAAAAAAAGTGGAAAATGTGGAAAATAAATGTCTCACCACAAAAATGGTTCAAAAAATTTGTTTTTCCTATTGTCTTACAGACAATAAGTAAAACATAATGAGGAATAAAACATGATGATTAATTCAGTTTCTTCTTGACATTTTTCACGGGATAATAAACGATTCATTGTCAATAATAATATTAATAATAATGTTAATTAAACATGACCACTAACTCACATGGAAAAATCAGCATGCACAAGTTGTAGTCATGACTGCTGAGTTCTTAATGGACGAGATGGTTGATTTTTCCTTTTGTATTTTGATTTGACTTGCAAGGTATTTACTAGATTTGTTGTTGTGGTTGAAATTTTCTTGACGAAGTCTGCTGGTTTGTTTTTTATTCATTTAAGTCTAGTTTAAGTTGTCTAAGCTTCTTTTCATTTTCTTCTAATGGATTAGTTGCATTGGTGGTTTCRAGCTGTTTGATTTTTYTTGATGTWATTCMGATTCTTGTTGGTTCTCTTTCTTTTTCTTATAGGCAGAAAATGATATTATTCCTCTTAATACAGCTTTCCYYGTTTCCCATAAAATTGTTGGTGATGATGTGGSRGAATCATTTATTTCAAGAAAGGATGCCCACTCTCTTTWGATTAGTGTTTCAAATWCCGGGTCCKTCAAAAGAGATGTRTTAAAGCRCCATCTGGTGATTGGTTTGTGTGGTCTTGGGTGATTCCATGTGCGTGATACTGGGGCATGGTCACGGATGATAATTGGGAGGAGTTGTGATCAGAAATATCTCAGATGATTGTGTTTCTGGTGAGGAAAAAATCAATACGTGAATATGAATGATGGACTGGTGAAAAAAAAGAAAATTCCATGCAGCGGGATATTGAAGGCGCCAACCATCGCCAAGCCCAAAATCTGTCATATATTTAATGATTGTTTCTGTAGATTGCCAAGTCTGTCTATGGCCGGGTGTGTTAGATCTGTCTAATGATGAGTCTAATACTGTATTAAAATCACCACCTATTATTATTGGAGAGTTGGAAAAGTTTGATATGGATGAGAAGAAGTTATGGAAGAAAGATGGATCATCTGTGTTTGGGCCATATAAATTACCAATTGTCAGAGGGTTATTGTTGATAGTTATGTTAATGATAACGAAGCGTCCTTCTGGACCCGTGATTCTGGCGTTATGGATGAATGATATTGACTTACAGATTAAAATGCAAACTCCTCTTTGTTTCTTATTGTAATGAAAATGAGTGGGTAAACTGGGGAGATTTTAACTTAATGTTGTCTGATTCTGAGAGGTGTGTTTCTTGGAGTAAACAAATATCTGCCTGACGTAAAGTCAGGTGGTTGAATAGTTTATTTTTCTTTGCCTGCGTGCCCATACCACGCACATTCCATGTGACAAATTTTATACCAGTTATGGAGAAGAAGAGAGTAATAAGTGAATGTGTGTGGGTGTGCTCAGATGCTGTTGAGTGTGTGTGTGTGTGTGTGCGAACAAGTATGAGTAAAAGTGACTTGCTTGGCTAAATCCGTATAAACACAACACAATCAAAACAAAGCCGTACAATTTACATACATAAAAACAGAAGAAAACAACAAAACATTAAACAATACAGAAATGCACTTGGGGTGCCACGTAGTGTGTTATGCAAAGCAAATCATAGCTGCGTGTGTTTAAGTAATTGTCCTTGTGGACTATGATAATATGGATTTTAGCTGTGTGTGTGTGTGTGTCCATTGATATAAAGTGTGTCCACTGCCATGACTGCCTTCTTTCCTTCTGAGATCATTTGTTTACGGATTTGGAAGAGTTGTTTTCGTCTGACCATGATTTCCTTTGGATATTGATCGTTTAGTCCGTAGTCCGTTCCTTTTAGCTGTTTTCCTTGACGTTTGACAAGTTCTTTCTGTTTATAGTGTTCGAATTTAACGACAATCGGACGGGGTCGGTTGTTATCACCATTTTTCTGCCCTAATCGATGAACGCGATGAATATGATGTTGTTTACGGTGTCTGTGGATAGTTTGAGTTGGTGTTTAATGAAGTCCTTTACTGTCTTCTCTGGCTCCTCTGAGTTGTGTTCAGGGATACCGGAAAAGACGAGATTGTCTGTCATACTGCGTGATTGTAAATCCAGGATGGTTTCTTTCATGATTCTATTATCGGCGGTGACGGAGGTGAGCTGGGTTGTAACAGAGGTAAGGTTAGTGATAGTTTTGACGTTGTTATGCAGAGTTTTGTTTTCTTTGGTGAGAAATTCATTCTGTTCGTGGCTGAACTCCAGGCTTTGGTGTAATTCCTTATGCAAGATTTCCACAAGTGCGATTCTGGCATCGAGTCCGGTGAGTTTTTGATTAATGGAGATCAGGAAATCGCTTACTTCCGAATGGCAGAGTAGGTTCAGAGATGAGGGTGAAGATGTACCTGTGCTTGGTAAAGAGCCTGAACGGGGTCTTTTGTAGTCTGGAGATCTGGATTTACCGGGTTTTGGGGTGCTCATTGTGCAGTATCTGGTGAAGAAGTGATCGATATGTTCCTCTAAGTGGTCCAGGTCGGAAAAAATCGGTGAGTTGTCACACACGGAGAAAAGTTGAGGTTTGTAGGAGAAAGTATTAAATCCACAGGGAAAAAAAAGTTGTATCTAGCAGCAGGACGCCACCATCTTGGATTGCGCACCATCACGTGAGTGTTGTGTTCAGGGTGACATCGGGCCTCACTCCAGTCTGTTGAGATGCTGCCAAGGTCCACTGTTCTTTAGGATTGTTTTGTTGAACAGTCAGCAGGGTGTGGTGATAGCTTTAAGCTCAGCGCACACCATCATCCTGTTCACTCACCTTCACAGCCGTCCTGCAGGCTCCACCACGACAGGGAGAGTAAAATGGGTTTGTTTGCCTCCCTAAAAGGGAGAAATGTAATGTTAAAATATGTCTTTATAAAAGTAAACTTTACAGTACTCAATGTCTCCGGGTCATGTAACATCAAAGATGGAAGAGAAATCTTTGACTAAAGGTTAACCAGCCCTCTTTGAGCAACGTAAATCTGACTCAATCCAGCTCTGTTTCTATAGCACCATTTCACAACAAAGTCATCCCCAGGTGTTTCACAGACAATCAATTCAAGCCAATTCATTATGATCTAATCAAAACAAAACCATTATAATAACTGTGTTCATACAAGCCAGCTCATAAAAATGATGACCTAGAAAAGAATCAAATCAAATCTTTCCTTTCATTCAATCCTCCATCCTGAGCTGCACAGGACGGCGGGAGACACTGGAAAGTAAAAAAAAAAGAAAAAAGACAGAACTCGCTTTTAAAAGGAAGCAAACCTGGTTCAGGGCGGCCGGCCATCTGCCTCAAATTAATATAGAAGAAAAGATGAAGCCATCATTAAAACATTAGCCTAATGGTAACCATATCCCAGCATGAGCACGAGACCCAGTAAGAATCATAGAGGTTTCATAAATTAGAAAATGTCCTTTTGTTTTTCTCCTCTTTCATATTACCAGGTCAACCTTCTAGAACTGGGTTGGACCCCCTCTTTCTTTAAGAACTACCTTCATTCTTGCTGAGATAGATGGAAGCAGGTGGTGGAAACCTTCCTCAGAGGTTTTCTCCATGTTGACATGACAGCATCACACAGTTGCTGCAGGTTTGTCGGCTGCATCCATGATGAGAATCTCCCGTTCCACCACATCCCAAAGCTGCTCTACTGGACTGAGATCTGGTGGCTGTGGAGGCCGTTGGAGTCCAGTGAACTCATCGTCATGTTCTAGAAAGCAGGTGGAGATGATCTGAGCTTTGTGACATGGTGCATTATCCTGCTGGAAGTAGCATCAGAAGATGCTCCACTGTGGTCATAAAGGGATGGACATGGTCAGCAACAATACTCAGGTAGGCTGTGCTGGTTCAACCAGACCACGTTGGTACTAAGGGGCCCAAAGTGGACCAAGAAAATCTCCCCCACCATTACACCAGCAGCAGCCTTTTCTCGTCTTCAGACCATTCTCTGAAAAGCCTAGAGATGGTTGTGTGTAATAATCCCAGTAAATACTCAGACCAACAACCATCCCATGTTCAAAGTCACTTAAATCCCTCATTTTCCTCATTCTGATGCTCAGTTTGAACACAACGTCTTGTCCATGTCTACATGACTAGATGTGTTGAGTTGCTGTGATTGTGCTGATCAGATATCTACGTTAACAAGCAGCCCTGGATAGCAAAATGTTTGGCCCAAATGTGGTCTTGACTTACAGCGTTAACTAAATGTGAGTTTAGCTGCCAAAACTCAGCCACCTGACCTCCACATGAAAATAGCTATAAGGACCGTTTCCCGTATTAGGACCACTTCTGGCCCACATAATCCATGACCAAGGCAACATCTGACATCTGGCCCACATGTGGCACACATAACACAGTGCCGTAAATGAGCCATAAACATGCCTGCTGTCCGATAGTGGACAGTGAGTGTAAACAAAAACCACAAAGTGAGCAACCACTGGATCTAAATCTGCCTGTAATTGTGGACACTTTAATAATGAAGTCGTGAGTTGAATTGTTGAGCAATAAGAGATGAGTTTGGTAGCTTGTTGCTTTTGAAGAAACCATCTGCTGTCATTTTTTTCCCTGGAGTTCGGCCTGGGTGGCTGAATAAGCTGCACCGTCTAAACAGTGTGTCTGTGTGTTCCCTGGTGGGGTCCTGCTGCTTTATGAAGCCATCAGCTCCACAGTCCCTCTCAGGTTGTGTTAACCCTCGTACGGTGTTCGCGTTTGTAGGACCCGCTTTCATTTTTCGTCAAAAAGGAAAATAATATGATTAATTACTTTTTCAGCTTCATTTTGCTTGAAGAAAATAAATCAGAAAAAGTAAGTGACCACACACTGTACAAATTTATACTCCATACAGGCTGTTCGGATCTATTGATCCCATTGAAAGTGTCTCGTTCATGCAGCAACACCTCCTGGTCTCGTATTCCCAAAGATTTTACCATCTGTCTGAAAGGAACCAATTCTGATTTTTCAGATTTCTGATTCTGATCTTCTATCTCAGCTGCAAATTGTGGATGTGGCACAATAATTAGCTTTGCCAGTTTGGTTGCTTGTCGTTACTGATCAAGAGCAAGATTCTTTGCTCAGAGGTCCTTGTAACTGATTTTTGAAGAGAGTAAAGCATTTGATGATATTATAGAGCAATGGTTCCACACCTTTCTGCTGGGCCCTTTTTATCAACCACAATACTGTAACCCCCCCAGAAAAAGCCTACCAGCATCCAGTCCCAGGACCCGGGACCAGAACAAGCCCACCATCTCTACTGGAGTTGAATTACTTGTTTGTTTGTACAGACTTGGTGAAATAAAATGATTCAGATTCAGATTCATGCCCACCAGCATCCAAACTGCAGTGACTGGACCTCGTCCATCTCCTTTAACCAACTTATGGTACAATCTTGGTAAAACTAATGCAGAATCATGCTGTTGTGTAAAATGAAGCACATCGTTTGGAGGACTTCAGATGCTCTAAGACTATATTAATGAAGGTCATTAAATGTCATTTTGTTGTCATTTTCTTAATTCAGGAAAAGTAACTCACTGACATAAAAAGTGAAAAGACTAAAATTTATTAACTTTTAAAGGCAGTAAATTAGAATGAGGGCCCCTGATAAGAAGCTCCTCAGGGAAGAGGGCCCTGACTTATCTTATCTGTGGTCTCTGTTTCTGAAGGATGTACTGTTATCATGTCAGAATCTAAAGAGCTTTAAGGGCCACAGAGAAAGGCCAGGGAAGGTAATGAGTTTGGAAAAGGATTTAATAATTGCTTTAAATAATTTGAAATAAATCATTGAACTGTGGGAATATTACATGTTTGGTGCAGATTTTGAGTGATTGTGAATTAATGCAGGTCTGATTTCTACTGCAGATTGTGTTAAAATATGAATGGATGTGTTAGTAAAAGCTGTGCCAGAAAAAGACCTTGCTAGGTGTTAATAATATGGTTAACTAAAATGAAACAATTACAGCTCACAGTGGGGAACATTGTTGGGGAAACATGGCTGACCCCCCTCTCATTAGCATGCAAAATACAATTAGTGTGATTAGTCAGCTGCGTATCATCACAGTATCCCTTCCTCTCCCTCTTACTGCCTTAATGCAGTAAGAGACATTTATTTTGGCTCAGAGACTGCTGTTAACCTTGGCCACGCTTTCAGTGTCAAGTGGATGCACCAGCAAGTGATTTATAGCATTATTAAACATCAAAAATTAGACAAATCTCTCAGCTATTGGATGTGCAATCCTGCCTGCAAAGATGTCTGTTATTTACAATAAAGGCACCTCCAGATGAAAGAAAGATACTTCTGGCAGAGAAATAAATGGAAGAGGTAAATGTATATCTGAGAGATGGAGTCGTTTACTGATGAGTGAGGAGGCAGAGAAGCTGAGGGAGACAAGAAAAGTGTAATACATGGCAGCTGAGTTGGATCAGAGGTGTTAATGAAATTTATTATGCTGGTTTTACTTCTGCCATGACACACACACACACACACACACACACACACACACACACACAAACAGTCCTGTTTATCTCCAGTTTGTTTTTAATCAGAGAAACCCAACAAGCCAGAAGCTTCAGAAAATTAAATAATGGCTCAGAGCTTCTTGTGGCCCATCGTTCTACCGAAATGGCTGCGATAAATAACAAGAGTTTTAATTAATTTGTTATTGGCGTGTTTCACCTGGCCAGTTGTTCTGTCCATAGCCCTATTTCCCCCCTTTTCTTCGGGGATTTGGCCCTACTCTTTTCATCACAGACAGCAGCTCTTCTCACCATCTTATTCCTGAGAAACCCTGAAGATGCAAACTCCAGTTCAAGTGTCATGCAAGGACATCTAATTCACTCAAACTCATTTTAATCCAAACAGGTTAAATTGATTATAATGTGTTTATATAATGCCGGTTTATAAAAGTTGCCTAGCTAACTAAACCAGTGGAACAGACTCTTCTCTTTGATTCACACCCCCGTCCTGAGCTTCCAGGTGACGTGAGAAGTCCTAGACTTTCATATTGTTACAATCTGTCCTGCCACTCCCCTGATTCCACAGCACTCCCTGGTCTTCTGCTCCTCCATTCACTCCTCACCTCCCTCATCCTCCACACCTGTTCCTGATCCACTCATTATAATCCAGTCAACCTGCCACACCTGTGTTCCTCTGTTCCCCCAGTCCTTTATAACACCAGCCCTTCAGTCACTCATTGTCGGACCTTGATCTACACACCGCGGACTCACCCCACTCTCTTACATGGTTCCAGTCACAGTAAGACCTTTTC
>CM047986.1:32973883-32988394 GCA_026261665.1 Melanotaenia duboulayi | reverse complement strand
AGGTACTGTAGTACACTTCCTGTATTTAGTGCACTTGAAGCAGATCGAGACCTGCATTTGTGGGCGGAGGAAGTCCTGTTCTTTGATCCGGTATCAGAGCCCATTTGTGTGGACTTTCTGAGCAAGCGGACCGGGATTTGAATGGAATGACTGGTGTCAATGTGCGCTAATTTCTACTAAGAGCTGTTTTCTGTTGTGTTCAGATTGTTCGAATGCCTAAGGCCCCATACGAGGGCCCCAAGACTGAGTGTTCAGCCCCATCTGATATAATTAAAGGACATGAGTAAAATAAGCTGCAATGATCAGCTGTGACTGGTGTTTTTTGTGGTATAATTAAGTCAAAGTCGTTGGACTCTACTGTCACAGTGAGTGACATCTGCTGACAGGTGTGATTGATGGCTACCCTTCATTCCTGTTAACTTTGTGTCATGAGCTGTACAGGAAGCTAATGCAGTAGTCGAGTCTGGATGTGACAAAAGCATGGGTGAGGGTTTGATGTGCAGAAATGGGAAGAGATGGACAGAGACTAGCGGTGCTCTTCAGGTGGAAGAAAGCTGTTCCAGTGATTAATGTGTTGCTTAGAGGAGAGGTTACTGTTGAGGCTAATACTGAGGTTGAAAATGTGAGAGGACGAAGGCATGGAGGACTTACCAGTACTAAAGGCCATTTGTTTGCCGCATTACGGCTGCACCGCGGCATCCCCAGCTATTCGTGGCCGTTTCAGTCAATGGTTTGGTTCCCACCAGGTGCTGCGGTGCGCGTCAGAAGCATCCCAGAAACGCCTTGTCGCTGCTCTCTGCTAAATATATGCATATATGCAATATATGCTAAATATAGTTTAATATTTTTGGCGGGAACCNGTTGAATATAGTTTAATATTTTTGGCGGGAACCCATGCATCAGGACTGAAAGTTGTAGAGGTCAGTTTCAGGACAATGTATGGAAAAACACGTGTGATATTTCCTATTCTTGTAGCCATGACTCAGCAACCTTGTTGAAAATCATATTGTACACCCGGGTCATGTGTTCCTATCAATGTGTTTCCGAGCCATGGCCGATAAAAGCTGCAGTTTAATTTGATGATTAAATGATATGTTTCAGTT
Source organism: Melanotaenia duboulayi (assembly GCA_026261665.1). Taxonomy (NCBI): domain Eukaryota; kingdom Metazoa; phylum Chordata; class Actinopteri; order Atheriniformes; family Melanotaeniidae; genus Melanotaenia; species Melanotaenia duboulayi. The sequence goes on along the minus strand of CM047986.1, from coordinate 32,987,291 downwards.
ACATACAGAATCCAGATGTCGCTGGGTGTCAGTGGGTTTTTTTGCTTCATTTTCACCACACTAAACTCCCTACATCTCATCCATTCACTCATTCTGATCCATTCACCCATCTTATCAGTTATATATTCCTACAGTCATCCACTCTTCCCTCTTCTCGTCTCTTTCAGGATNACAGTCATCCTCTCTTCCCTCTTCTCGTCTCTTTCAGGATGATTTCAGAAGAATTACATTCAGCAGAATATTTTCTTTAACTTTATTCATTTATTTCCACAGGTTTGAACTTTCAAAGCTGAACTTTTCAGGTTTTGATGCCTTAAGTAAGTTTTATAATTGTTAAATACACACCCGAGACCTAGATGCCAAGGTTTTGCACCTTGGAGGCAAATTTTGGTTTAGTATCCTCATACACAAAGCTGAACACTTGTGCATATAAATATATGTTTACATTCTGTAAAACATTGCAAAATGTGGTCCTGAAAGCCGCAGGCAGAGATATTGGCGCTTGGTCCTGCAATATGTGTTCGTGGCATTCCTTTCAGAGAACAAAAACTGGGAAGGAATGATTTGGAAAGGGATTACTGTGAAGTGAATCACCATGTTTGCAGCTTTATTTACTGCTGAAAAAAGGTCATGTTTAAGTCTTGCTTCTGACATAGCTGCAGTTGCTGGTGCAGTGAGGACAGGTGTTACACAACACATGTGGGAGGAAAGAATGTGAGAAGGAAGATATTCCTCATTTGAATTCATTTATTTGGTTAGCAAGAAGAAAACATAATACTGATATTTAAACTACCGAAAGTCGAAGTCCTTTAGTCCTTAGTCTTTGCAGCTATTTGTGTTTCGTTCTTTCATTTATGATAATTTAATTTTATTTTTATGGACACCCTGTGAAGTCTGCAGGAATATCATCATCCATGCTTTCACATTTTCATTGACATGCAGTATTGTGTTACCAAACAGAGCAGCATCTGTTGGTTGAAAACATATGCTTATAGGATGACCAGAGATAGTGATTTTTATTAGCTGGAAAATAAAATCAGAATACAGATGAATGTCTTTCCAAGTGAGTCCAAATTTAATTGAGATAGAGGAAAATTAAATATTTTACAGAACTTTTTCTTTTACAAATATGTGTGGAGACACAATCCATGGACTCATCACCATGGCATCATGTCTCTGATGTGTCCTGTTGGTTTAATCTCAGAAACTCTAAAATAATCTATTCAGTTCATACATGAGCGCGAGGTCCATGCCAGTTACAGCCCTGCACTGTAAAACAGCATTTCCACAGTTCATAGGATGATTGTGACAAGACGAGGAAACAATCTCCACACAGATANACTGCCAGTTACAGCCCTGCACTATAAAACAGCATTTCCACAGTTCGTAGGATGATTGTGACAAGACAAGGAAACAATCTCCACACAGATAATTATTATATTATTATTATAATGATATAATTATTATAATATAATTATAATAATATATTATTCTTATTCTTATTCTTATTATTATTATTCGATTATGTCTGACAACCGATTGCTGCTGAAATGAATGGCTGTCCATGTGAAGTGGATTGTACAGTTTCTGTTTGATCTGCTAGCTCGGTCTCAGGCTCTGTCTTTTTCGACTGAGCAGAGAATAATTGAATTCATCCACCATGCCACAAGTCATGTTCAGCAGCTTCCATATCAACGAGCAGGGAAGGTGGCCTTTTCACATCCATAGCTGATTGTAGCGTGTAATGTTTGTCCTATTCACTCCAAAGCGTGATAATCTCATTGGTGACAAATAGTCTCAGATGACACAGCAGTAACCATGAGAGCCATGAAACACTTCCAGTCTCGGTGGTGTTTGAGCAAAGCTTTTCAGGGCTTATCTATTCAGAGAAACCTCGCCATATCAATGATTTTATGCTCTGCTAAGATTCACCCACATGGTGTTTGTGCACAGTAGCAAGCAGCTGTTTGAAACTCCAAGTACAAAAACCAATGAAAGCTTTTTTCAACATAAAATTAAATGAAAAATCACAGAGGGAAATTTTAACGTATGTTTTGCTTTTTTCTTTATAAAAAAACAAAAACAATAATAATTCAGCAACCTGATAAATCCAACCTCCACCGTGAATCACCACGGTGACGACAGTGTTAATGAAAACTCAGAAATGAGTATTTTCCTTTGTGGTTTCAATAAAAATTTAAATATGAATGTTTTCTCAATATAAATATATTAAGGAGTTATTAACTATTACTGTGAGAAAACATTCATATTTTAATTTTTATTGAAACCACAAAGGAAAATCCATGTCCAACTTTTATCAACACTGAAAACTGCTGTTACAAACAAACAAAACCAGTTGCAGTGTTTCTCCTACCAAACAAGAGCCACCCTGTCCCAAGTAGAAGGTCAAGTTAATTTATTATGGCCTGGTTTTCTCTACAGCACCAAGTCACAACAAAAGTAATTTCCCTTTCCCCCCGGAACGGGTTGTACTTGTTAAAAAATAAATAAACAGTTTGATGTTATTTATATGATTACTATGATGGCATAAGAAGAATAAGAAACCTTCATTAGTCCCTCAGTGGGGAAATTGCTTTAAATGCCTTTTAAATGCCTTTTAAGGGAGTCATTTGTGATACAAAGTACCGTGGCATGCACTGTTTTAGTCTACCTCAGTTAATAATAGAAAGCACCATCAGCACACACATTCATGTGTCTTTGCATGCACCCCCCCCTACATATTTGTAGAAAGTGCTATTTAACCCACTAGTAAAACAGCTTTTAAATATGCAAAGATATCTTCACTAAATAAGTGTTTTTACATCATATACATCTGTTTTAATTGGTGTGCACATTCGGCAACAGGAAACCAATTTTACTTAGAAAGCTGAAAATACCTAGAAGTTCTCAGATGGCTCTGCGATTGTTGGACTGATCACTGAGGACAACGACATGGGCTACAGAGGACTGATGCAGAACTTTGTGGACCGGTGTCAGCAAAACCACCTCCTGATCAATGTGGGAAAAACCAAGGAGATGGTGGATTTTTGCATAATTCGGTCTGCTGTCCCCTCACCAGTGAAAATCCAGGGAACTGACTTCAGAAAGTGGACTCTTATAAGTACCTGGGTGTTCACCGAAACAATAGACTGGAATGGACTCACAACATGGACACACTGTACAGGAAGGGTCAGAGTAGGTCTATCTTCTGAGGAGTCTGCAGTCTTTTTGAGTGAAGGGGGCACTCCTGAGGATCTTCTATGACTGCGGTGGCATCAGTCATCCTGAAGCAGCCATATCACAGAGAGGGAGAGGAAAAAGTTGTGGGGAAAGTCCTTTTTGTTTGCGCGAAGCACTTCAAGGACGAGTTCTTCAGCAACCTCTGCCAGTATAAAGATGGATTTGTAGAAAGGCTGCATCTTGATGACGGTCAGTTCCTTCTCTCTATGGAAACGACCAGGCACAGGAAAGCGGTAAGCTCCAAATAACGCTAAAATTACGTCAAGCTTCATTTTAGACATGTTTTTTGTGTGTTGATAGGATGTACCTGCTGTTGTTTTGATAGTATTAGTATTGTGTGTTCTGTTAGTGCTACCTGAGGATATAACTGTACTGTTTACTTTGAATGAAATGATTTGGCTTTGTGTTCTGCGGTTTTGTGTAGGGGAACACATGATCCAAATGCATTCCGTGATGTTCTTTATGCTTGCGAAAGCTAACTCCCTAACAATGTTGAGGCCTTGTTTATCTATCTATTCAAAGGGAGTTACATAAAACATTACAAGCATTACAGCAGGTGCAGGAAACAATAACAAGTGCTTTAAAAACAAACTTCAAAAGAAAAAAACAGAAAATTAAATAAAAACAGAAAGAAAAAAGCTAAAGTAAAATAGATAAAATTCAAGAATTAAAGTTCCAGTGTAAGGACTTTAACAGMTGTTTTGATAAAAGACAGCAAAAATAGAAGTTTTTAACCTGTAAAACTGCTGAGTCAGCAGACCTGCAGTTCTCTGGGAGTTTGTTCMAAAAACTATTATTTCAGTTTTATCTTCATTTAACTGAAGGAAGTTCTGGCACATCCGGTTTTTAATTTGTGTCATCAACATATCTGTGGTAACATGTTTAGTTGTTTTCCAAAAATGTGAGTAGATGGCAGCATGTAGATGTTGAACAGCAGTGGCCCAGGATGGAGCCTTGGCGAACTCCACACTGAGATCCAGCTGTACCAGGACTGAAATGTTTCCGCTATCTGTGCTCAAGACCTTAACTAGAGATTCTCAGTGCTGTGGTGTGTCTGAAAACCTGACTGGTAGACATCAAAACAGTTATTTATTGTCAGGAAGTTGTGTAGCTGCTGAAAGACAGCTTGTTCTATAATCTGACTAAGAAAGGGGAGGTTTGATATCGGCCTGTAGCTGCTCATGAGTGATGAGTCTAGGTTTTACTTTTTCAGTAGTGGCTTTTTAGGGTCTTAGGGAAGACGCCTGAAAGCAGAAACATGTTTAAAATCTGGAAGATATCTAAGACCATGCATCCTGAAACCTTCTTAAAAAAGATATTTGGCAGGGCGTCAAGACAGCAAGTGGTGGTTTTCAGATGGCCGATGATCTCATCCAGATTTTTAGGACTGATTAGAGAAAAGTGTGTCATGGTGTTCATGTCTCTGAGTGGACACAGGGACATATGTCCTGCCCCTGGCAAGGAAACACTGACTGACTGGTTTTCTAAATTCTGTCAGTAAAGAGTGAATAAAACTAATTCCAGGCCCGGTTGGATAGAAGTTGTGGGATTACTGACCCAAGAGGATTAGTTAGCCTGTCAACAAAAACGAACAAGGCTTGAGAATTAATGCTGTTGATGTCAGAACAGAAAGATGGTCTGAATTTCTCAGCTCCAGATTAGAAATCCTCAGTCTCTCTTTATAGATCTCATACTGAACCTGAATCTTTGTTTTCCACCACCTGCATTCAGCTTTTCCACATTCTGGTTTTTCAGCTCTTACCAGCGTGGCATTTTTCCAAGGAGCTCTCTTTTTGGCAGCGATCACTTCCACCTTGGTGGGTGCAATGACATCAAGTATGCTGTAACTTTACCATTGAAATGATCCACAAGGCCAGGGCAGGGAGGTGATGGAGAGAAAGCTGGTAGAAACATTTCTATGGTTGTTGATAACCTCTGTTTGGGCTTTTCTGTTGACAATAACAGTACTCTTAAAGAAAGTTGGCAGACTTTCTCAGTGAGGTACTTCCTAACACTGGCTATTTCAGCATACATCAGTATACATCCTACCTGAGATTTCTCCAGCCATCTGTCTCATCTGATTTTGACTCATCTCACCTCTTACTCCTTCCCTTTCTCTCTCTCACTTCCTTCTTCTGATAATGTCCCTTTGGATTTATTTGGNCTCTTCCTCTGATAATGTCCCTTTGGATTTATTTGGTAAATCAGCTATGGTACACATTCAGCGTGTTGATATCCAGTTGCTGGCATGTGGCATAGTGCGTAAAGTGAAGCTCAGTTGTCAGAAACATGATGCCCAGGCTGGAAAAGTAATTTCTCAGCTTTGGCCTGCTGCAGGATGAATGCTCCAGGAATGTACATAACAAATGTCAGCGTGGCATCGAAATGAGTCAGAAACAGACTTTTAAGATGAAAAAGTTACACAGTCATACATTCAACAACTAAAATTCCACAGTATGTTTAAACATGCTGCTGGTCCCACTTTGTTCTGCCAACTCACACAAGAAGTGATGATTCTTTTCACAACAGATAGCAGTGTGTAACGGTCCACCCTTTAGGGCCGGCTAAGATACAGACCCCAACAGAATGGACTCTCAAAAGTAGGACAGCTCAGATATTCTGGCATCCCCCCCGAGTTTTTGTCTTTAGAAACACAAAAGTATTATTCCACTCTACCACCCATCATCATCATCTTCATCCAGGCATTGTATCTTTGCATCCCTTTCCTTCATTCATGTCCCTACTCCACTGAGAACCAACCATCAGCATCTAAATGACAAACAAAATTCTACATCAGAAGATTGTACTTCAACTTCTCATATGGATAAAGCAGTTTATGGAAGTAAGGCTGGTTGTCTGTCTCCATTCTCTGGTGTCTCTGCTTTTCATCCTGCTCTACTTGGTAACTTGTGTTTTCCTATCTCCACTTTAACCAGTTTTACCTCTTTGTGTTGTAATATCTTTGTCAAGCTTTTTATTTAACTTTGTTTTAACACCATGAACCCATAAGGACTCCAAGACATTTGATCTTATTCTGTTTAATATCACTGTTAAACTAGGCTCTTACTTTGGAGTCTAATAGACAAAAACTAAATAAAAAAAGAATTAATCTCTTATTCCATCTATTGATCTCTTCTTATTGAACTCAGCTGTAGTGCAGGGAGGTCAGTGTAGGACTCGATTAATTGAAGACAGCAGTGAAATGAATCCAACCGTCTCATGCAAGAGCTAATATTGGGAAGAAGCTCAATTCCAGGCTTATTTTAGGTTAAACAAGTTATAGTTTTATAAAGGACTCCTCTGAGAGGTTGATATGCCAGAGCATAACATTCACAACATTCACAGAACATCTGTGTGTGCTTAGCAGTTACCTGTTTTTTTTTTTTGTTTGTTTTTTTTTGTTTTGTTATTGTTTGTTTAGTTTTTTTTTTACATTCAAGGATTGTTTTATCAGCCCAGAGGCAGAACAGCTGAGATGCAGAGAAACGTTGTGGCAAAATGGACTTGGAAAGAGGGACGACAGAGGAGGAGGTCAAGTGTCTGAAAATTCAAGATATTTTAAAATCAGCAGCAACAACATCATGTTAGTTCACTGTGTAATAAAGGAGGGATGGAGGAGGGATGGCTGGTGTGTTACAAGCTGCAAACTTTTATCTGAACATAACATGATGTTGAGATTCTCCGTGTAGCTGTAATGATGACCGTGGTACTTCTTCCTGTAATATCTCGGTACTACTTGTTGTCAGATCTTCATTCTGTTGTTAATGTTTCTGTGGTTTAATGCTGTACTGTTACATCTCCCATCAACCCTAAAATTAAAGCTACTGGAATTCCCTAATATCATAGATAAAATGTTAGTTCATTTTATGTGCTGTGTTACAGTGACAGGTGGATATTTGAATACTGAGTTTGCTCAGCTCAACTAGTCTGTGCACATAGGCTACTGTCCACATCTGTTTACATCTGTCCTTGTCCAGCTCAAAAACAGCTGTAAACTGGTCAAATGAGAAACATCTTATAAAGCAATTATATAGACATAACTTTATAGGCACAACGAGTAGACACTGAAAATGAAAAAGACGTTACCATTCAGAGACATTTTTGCAGTAAACATGTCTCTCCCACCGTCTCTGTGTCTTCACTCTCCAGTTCCGATTCTGGTTTATACATAAATGACTGAATTCCATAAGCCGCAGTCACATTTGTCATCCAATATGTACGCCATGACTGAGCGGTTGTTGTTGTTTTGGATTCTGTCTATGCGTGCCTGTGCTGGGCCAACCCTGTTCCGGCTGTTTCCTGTAGCCAATCAACACTCGCCTCAGTAACATTATTACAAGTAACATCCAGACTAGTAAAAATCTCACATATACTCTCACAAGAGAACAAAATGGGCATGAAAAAGGGTCCGAATAAGCTCTATTTTTCATTATTTTCTTTAAAAAAGTTTTAAGAATTAATTTAAAGACAATTCAAGAGAAACCAGGTAGGTGAAATCCCAGGTGATGATGCTTTTAAAAGCAGTGTAGTTGATGAACAGCCTATGTAACAGATTATTAACTTTAACTGTAATTAGTAACTTTTCAAATAAATGGTAAATAAAATAGGTCTCAGGATTGAGCCTTGGGGCACACCCTTGGAGACCTCATGAAACGGGGAAGTGAGTTCTTCAGCCTGAACACTTTGTGGTCTATTTGACAGATCATTTTCAAACCAGTCCAATGTATGCTTTAAAAAAACTAGATTTTGCAGAATATTCAGTAACAGTTTATGGCCAACTGTATCAAATGCTTTGGAAAGGTCAAGAAATAATGCTGCACATTTTCTTGAATCTGGTGCTTCCGTCATGTCATTTATTACTTTGAGAGTAGCTGAAGTAGTACAGCACTTTTTCTAAAACCAAAAATAGTTTCAGCTGATCACTGGCTAGTCTTTCTAGTCTAGACACAGAGTTTTGAATTAGGTCTGTAGTTGTTTAAAGGAATATCTTTGTTTTACAAAGGTGAAATATTATCAGGACCAGCTGCTTTCTTAGTGTCCAGGTTTTTTCTGAAGCATTGTGGATGACTATGGCTGACACAGATTTAAAATGGAAATTATCATTCAGAGTAGTAATAACAGTAGGAGATGCTGGTGAGGCATTTGCATTACTATGGTCTGGTTTAGGATACAAGGATTCAAATAAAAAGCCTGCTGCAATAAAATGCTCTTTAGACAATTTTGCCAAATATTGAATCTTTAACTAAATAATTTGGCAAGATGCTTTAAAAATTTACCGAAATTTCTTTGGATTGTTAAGCTATTTTGTGGTTTCAGAAAGACAAAAATCTGACTTAGTTTTTCTGATCAGTTCTGATCATTTGTTACGTATCCGCTGAAAACACAACCAGTCCTCCTCTGACTTGGATTTCCTCGCCCTGCCTGAGTCGCATCCCTGCTTTAGGTCTCATCATCATGTATATAATGATGANGGCATCCCTGCTTTAGGGAGAGGTCTCATCATCATGTATATAATGATGATGATAATGATGTAAAAATGAACATTACTTTTTACATCAGAAAGTAATTTTTCTTTCTCAAAATGATTACAGCTGTTAGAATGATGATGCTGTCTATCAATCCTTCATCGCTGTGTTTGCAATTCTGTCTTTATGATCACATCTTCTTCATTGTTTCATTAAGCCGATGAGTAAATTTTTTTTCTACCTTAACATGTTTTGACTACATCTGTAGTCTTCCTCAAACGAGCCCACAAAAAAAAGCAGATTAACAGCTGATAATACACATCAAAACAGCATCATGTGACCATCTGAGGAAGACTACAGATGTAATCTATACTCTTCTTTCTGACAATAAAAGAAAAGGGAGAGTTGATGATCACGAAGGCAGAATGAATGTCTGCTGTCAGATTTCTTTCCCGCTCAATAACAGGATTTTTTGTAAATAAAAATCATAATCTCAGCTCTCATACAGTGATACCATACTTTAAGAAATATCTTATTTGATTTGTGTACCAACTGATGGCCATAGAGGACATCCAAAATAAATCACATCTAACAGGACAGTGGAGTGGAGTGGCTCACACTCGCTGCTATGTCCAGAACTGTAAATTTCTGATTGAAAAGGCAGCAGTTGTACTTTCTCTCTGTGGTATTTTTAACAGTGCAAGAGATATTTTATTAAGACTGTGACAGTTTGTTTAAACTTGGAAATAATTAATCCCTTTTATACCAAGCATAACATTGTGTAATCAGCTTGTTTTGTAGGTTACAATTCATATCATAATAACTTTGAGTTATTTTCTGCTCATATACAAATTAATAGCAGCATCTTAAGTTAAGACCTGGTACAGTTTTATTAAACAGACAGCCCTGCCACATTTATTATTTAGAATATTTAAACCACATAAAATGCAAATGGCTTCGGGGAAGTAAGCAGTTAGGTTACATCTGGTTTTATTTATGCCCTTCTGCTTTAGTGCTGTACACATCCCTTGGTGTGTCTTTGCTCTACCAGCCTGAACGATACTAAAAGTAAAAAAAAAAATCATTTAGGTAATGTAGAACAGCTTTAATAGATTACATTAATTTAATAATCGTCATGCCCTGCCAAATCCCAGAACAACGGCTTCATATTTCAAAGCAGAAGTCTTTAAAATCAAACACAGTTGGCCTTTTTTCTTTTGTATGTTGCTTTCACTTACATTATTTAGCTGCTTTTGCTCAGGGTTATTATTTGGTGCATGTATTGAGCTGAAAGGGATTCATTTTAACACAAGCCAGGAAAAATAACATCACTTTTAATGAAAGTCATTGAAAGTATTTTACATTCATTGTCATGCTCTTTTAATGACTTTCACACATCCAAGACTTACTTTTTCACACCATTTGACAAAGTTAAAAAAATCCAGTATCATCAATAATATTTTCACAATGTACCAGATCCACACCAGAAACTGTGACATCAGGATGTTGGAGCTGCCTCTAAATGATTGAAACATATTACTGACGTCCCATTACAATAAATAATGTAGCATTAAGCCTGTCTGTTGCGACTCCCAGAGCTTCCAATATTCAACTGCCAAAAGCTCTCTTGTATGGGAGTCATGGGTCTAGATGCTAAGCCTTAAAATCACACTTGGTCACAGGCTGTGAGGAAGCATTACTGGTTGCCTATTTAGCCTGTGCCCAACATAGACCCTACAGCAAGTGCATTAGAAGGGCGACCGAGGTGAGAAAATGCCACCTCTGATAGTTGACTGAGTCAGACTGCATCATAAGAATACTCCATTATGAAAGAAACATCCTCCATCTCGGATAAATCAAGCTGTTTCGGAGCTCAGGTGAGAATGGCCTTCACCATTTGTCTCCAAGAGGCTGAAGTGTGAAAATCACTTTTCTTGCAGTCTGAGATCAGAGAGAGCAGAAATAAAAAAATATGAAGAACAACTGGGTAAGATAGAATCCAGCACGGCCCTCTTTTTCTTTCTGTTAACAGCTATACCAGCAGTATTTTACCATTACCTGCTACTTTTGGTTTATACTCCTGTTTTACTGTCTGTAAAAACAGATAAATACATTAAATACATACATTAGTTTAGAAAAAAGTCTAATTTCTTCTCCTGACATGGTTGCAGTTATTGTGAAGAAGCACAACATTGCTCGAGGATAGCCTGTATTTACTTGGAATAGCAGAAGAAGATTTTCTCAGAACACATTATTTCTGCAAAGCCACATAATCTTCATGGACTTGAGCAAGTCAGAAACAACCTGATATCTCACCAGGACCTTTTGCATTTCATTTTGCTCTTTGCTTCTATGATGTCAGTTTGTACTGTTTTAGTGGACACACCATAAATTCTCTGCGGACATATTCTACAAACTTTCAACATCATCGTCAATGAATGCAGAAAATTCAGTATGATGTGTCAGAGTGCCGAGCATCTGCTCTCTGTAAATACACAGCAGCAGAAAAACCACAACTGTGAGCTAAGAGCTGAAACACAATCAAATCATAGTCTGATGCTTCACCAAGACCCAGAACAAATTTGATAGTGACAGCACACAAATAAAAAAGAATATTTTACAATTTTTGTTTTATTTTTTTTCTGAAGGAATCTCCAGGCATCAGCTCTACAGTGACTGCAGAAATGTTGTTTTCTAATGTTTTTCCCTTAAATCCATCACTGTCAAGCTAGGCGCATATTTCCACTACTTCTAAAAGTGTAAATTTATTTAGCTGCAAGGTTGTTGGACTTTTTTTCATATTTTACTTCAGAAACAGTAACAAATTACCCAAAACACAGTTGACACTGCACAGAAAGGCATAAAATCTCATAAATCAATAAAGAAGCAAAGGAGGACGTAGTTTGATCTTTTCTACATGACCATGCAGAAAAAACATGGAAAATCTTGGAAGTGTAAAACTTGCTGGTGTGTGGTTGGTGAAAGCAGTTGGGATTAAGACCCTTCATGACCTTTCATGGGGCGGCGTGGCTCAGTGGGTAGAGCGGTCGTCTTGTACCCTGAAGGTTGCTGGTTCGATCCTTAGCCTGTCGAGCTTATGTTGAGGTGTCCCTGAACAAGACACCGNCGAAGGTTGCTGGTTCGATCCTTAGCCTGTTGAGCTTATGTTGAGGTGTCCCTGAGCAAGACACCGAACCCCTAATTGCTCCAGGTTGTGGTTGAGCGCCTTGCAGGGCAGCTTTCGCCTTCAGTGTGTGAATGTGATGTCATGCGCTTTGTGAAAAACTGCTTTAAAAATACAGACCATTTACAAATCCTGCATTATTTCTTCTCCTGGAAGAACGACTTCTGGAGGTTTTATAACCTTGTTGCTATGTGTTTTTGGTGGAAACTAACCACATCTGGCCATCGTGGCTCAGAATGTCTACAGTTTCTCATTATAAAGATTACTTGTTGGGATCCTTCCTCCTAGCACCCTGAGTGGCTGATCATTGGACACAGTTGCTCCTCATGTGGCTCCAGCATAAAAACCTGGGATTGCTCTTCTTTCAGCGCCAGTTCATCTGCTTACCAGCAGTATAATACGGCCACCTAGCAAGTTCTTTTTCCCCCTGTCTTAACTTCAAGTGAATTTGTCTGTTTTTGTCCCTCTCAGTTCAGTTTAAGCCGACTGCATGACCTTTTGTTCCCTGGATTCAGCCACCTGAGTTTCTTCATGTTGGAAGATCCCCAGCCGCTCCACATTGCCACAGTTGTCCTGGACTTGATCACATTCCTGGATTTTTCTTATTAAAACTATTTTTACTTTTATTCATCTATTTGTTTCTGAAGGGTTCCTGCCATCTATGTTACCAGTAAATGCTGCTGAATGAAGCCTAAACATGATCTTCCATTTATTCCCAAAACATATAAACTAACAGAGAATGACCCTAATCGACTGAACTACAGTGATTTCCAAATCTTTAACCAGATGATCACTGAAACTCAGCTTTGACTCAATTACTTCTGATCCCAACCAAAGGTTCACAAGACACTTTTCTCTCCATCTTTTCATCAAATACTCGAAGTGATATCTTGAACCAGATAAGAATTCCCTGCAGATTCTAAAAGAACTCACATGTACAGGTGAGTTGTTAAGAACCAGGTAGATGATACAGGATGCTGCAGCAACGAGGCAGTCATCTTTGTAGCCGGAGCAGGTAAGGCAGGGAGCCAGAGTCCAGAGCCAAGCAGGCACAGGAAATGATGGGTAGTGGAGTTAAGTCCAAATAAATGAGTACTCACAGAACTGGTCTGGTAATACACACACACACACTCCCAACAAATTCAGTGTTGCTGAGTCATTATTGGTTTACTGAACCAGAAATCATGGGGTAAGATCATTTAGTCTTAAGGGTCAGGTATAAAAAAAACTCAACACCAGTGGAGCCAGAGACAGAGATCAGGGTCTGGTACAGAACAGGTCAGATGTCAGATGGATATTCAGGTGCAGGATGCAGAAGACTAGAAAGTTAAGTCAATCTGGCAAGAGGCCAGGGTTAAAACCCTTCCTAATGAAGAGAGAGCAACAGGTTAAACTGACTTGGTTAGTTAGTGGCTGATCGGTGAAGCTGGAGAAATTATTGGAAACATGACCAAATAAGGCATGGGCTAGGGAGCCAGACTACGCTGCATAGCCATTTAACATCCATCCATCCATCCAT